>PVKS010003944.1:0-98355 GCA_004027875.1 Aplodontia rufa
CTCCCCTCCTCTCCCCTCCCCTTCTCTTTCCTCTCCTCCACCCTTAGCTCACTGGGACCTCCCTCTCCTCGCATCTGCTCTCTTCTCTGGTTCCCCCTCCCCTCCCCTTTCTCACCTATTATCTCCTCTCCTTCCTTCCACCCTGGGCTTCCCCGGGGCCCTGCTCTCCTCTCCTCCACCCTAGGCTGCCTGGTGCCTCCTTCTCCTCTCTTGTCCTTGGGACCCAACCGGACTCTCCTGTCCTCCCCTCCATCCTGAGCTCCCTTAGAGCCCTGCTCTCCCCTCCTCCCCTCCCTCTTGGGGTCGGCTCTGCTCTTTTCTCCTCCCCTCCATCCTGGTCTCCCTGGGAACTCACTCCCCTCCTGGCCCTTTGTCATTAGCTGTTAAACATCCTCCCTGGACAGGAGTTGCTCCTAAATCTCTGTGGAGCCTGACTTAGAAGGCGCGTACAATCCTGCCAGGAGGACTCAGCTGCAGCTCTGGGAAGCTGGCCAAGAGTCCTGGATAAGGACCTAGGATAGTAAGGTGGCACCCCAGGCCTGCCACCTGGCATGAGGCTGGCCTTGAGCTGAAGATAATGGCAGCCCCCAGCTGCAGCAGGACACTGTCTCAGAGCTTCCCCATCTGACCCAATCCAGCAACTTCTGGCTGCTCTCAGGCCCTCCTTTGGGTGGCTTCATCCCCTAAAGGGAGAATTCAGATAAAGTGACCCCATCCCTTCTTTGTGGGGCATTCTGGCCCTGAGGGGACAGAATGGCCACCACTGCCTCCCTGTACCATCAGTGTCCCCTCTGTGCTGTCATCCCAAAGCCCATTCTTGCTTCCTGAAGAAACCTTTCTGTTCTTCCAGCAAGAAGCCTTTGCCCCTGCCCCTCCCCGCTGGTTGAGTCAGTGCTTCTGTTATTGCCTCCCATGTACTTGTGGTTAAACACTTTATTCTTTTAATGTGTCTTGTCTGTTTGATTTGCGGGTCCCAGTCACTGAATGTAGAGGGTACAGAAAAATCCCCCTAGGTTCCTAGCTTGGCCAGACGCGTGGGAGGTGAGGGCATGGAGCAAGGACCACATGCCTGATGAGGTGTGTGGCTGGGCGCCTGCAGCCCAGGACCTGGCATGTGGAGAGCAAGCCTCCGCCCGTGGGCTGCACCCCAGCTTCAAGGAGGCCTCTGGAGGTACTGCTGTTTGCTTGTGGAGGCAGTTCCCCAGAGGGCTCAGATCCTGAGGTGCAGGCCTGTCTGATGGCTAGCTGATTATGGTGGTCCATCTGGGTCCATGGCTGTCCTAAGGACTGACTTTCAGCAGATACGGGAATCCCCACTTTCTCAGCAGCCCAAAGGGCTTCCTTTCTTCCTTTTTTGGTACTGGGGATTGAACCCAGGAGCGCTTAACCCCTGCACCACATCCTCAGCCCTTTTTATGTATTTTTATATTTTGAGACTGAGTCTCTTAAGTTATGCAGGGCCTTGCTAAGTTGCTAGGCTGGCTTTGAACTTGGGATCCTGCCTCAACCTCCTGCGCAGCTGGGATTACGGGTGTGCTGCACCAGACCTGGCTCCTTTATTCCTTTAATTGGGTTTAGCTGAGGTCTGAGGGTGGCAACAGGGATTAGAAGAGGAGCACAGTAAAGTGAGGAGGATGAGCGGCACCCAGAGCTCTGCTGGGGGTATCCTGGCCTGTGACCTGCAGAACGGTAAGAGGCGTTTTGGTCAAATGGTGTTTTGCTGCTGGAGTCTTGGGCCAGCCGTCCTCAGTGAAGGCGATGGGTGGGTGCCTGGGCCTGGGCGGGAGTGGATGCCTAGGGGAGGTGTTCCACTCTGGTGGTAGCGTCCTGGGCGAGGTGGGGAGGCTGCCTGCACTGCAGACCTGCCGGATGCCACCGAGGTGCCCAATGTCCTAGTGTGCTTCATGAGAAGAAAGGATGCACTTGATGTGCCCAGGCACTAGGAGAGGCCTGGGCAGGGGCCTCCTCCCAAGCCAGGGACCTTGGTCCTCTCCAAGGTGGCTAGCTCCTCACTGTCCCTGTCCCCAGACAAGGCCAATCTCACCCCACCTTGCACCCTCTGGTCTGGCCCTGCCCCCTGCAGAAAATGTGCTAAAAACAATGACTCTTGGGGTTGTGGATATCAACCCTAGAGGAGGCCTCCATGTCTGCCTGGGCCTCATGTGAGGGGCCCAGCCCTGCGGTGGCTCCAGCAGCATCCCTGGGTGTCACTGGTGTGGCCAGTGTACCCTAGAAGAGCCACCTGGTTTCCACCAGCTATGCTGTGCTTGAGTGCCTTCCTGTCTGGATCGTGGCTCTATTCCTGACAAATGCCCGCACCTGGGGGTGCACGCTAAGAATGGCCAGGGCAGCGGTCAGAGGCCATGTGAGGCAGCGGGCCAGCAGGGTGGCCAGGCTCCATGCTCCTGGGCAGAGAGAGGGTCTTGGGGGTGGGCTGGCTCTTGGTGGGTGGACTTGTAGCAGCGCCGTCTGGCTTTCACCTGGTGAACTGTTTGTTTATTGCTGGAAGGACCCTGCTCTGACCGTGTTCTAGAACCTTCCTTCCTCCTGGGTTCCTGCCAGTGGGACTCCAGATGTCTGCGGACCCCTGCCTGCTGCCCACTGCTCTGCAGCCTCTGGAGGAGAACCGGGTGAAGAATTTGCCACCTAGAGCACTCAGAGACCAAAAGCCAGAGGCTGCTCTGCTGTGGATGTGGGCTGGGGGACAGGACCCTTCCTTTGCACCAGTCTGGGGCCCAGGTGCATCTGGGCTAAGCTGGGGGCAACACGTCCTGCCTGTGGGTGTCAGGATGTGAATGGAGTGCTGACTTCTGTGAGCTGAGTTCTCGTGGGGACTTCTGGGTCAGTCAGTGGGTCTCCACCTGACCCAGCTGGGTACGGCACGCTCACATGCAGAACTTGCATCTTTGGGTGGCAGGACCTGGCCAGGTGCCTCAGCCCTGGGGTGAGAGGTCCTGGTGTGGCCAGCCGACCCTCTCCCTCTCCTGACGTGAGGCCTTGTCTTCAAACCCCACTGCAGTGTGCCCCGTGCTGATGTACCACAGCTGGCCCCATGGGTGACTTTGTGGACCTCAGGGTGAGTTTTGAAATGATGTTGCTGAGATCCTTTGGGATGTTTTGGGGCCTGTGGGTTGAGGGGGAGTTGGCTTAAGTCACAGTAAGCATTGGTCTGGGCTGAGGAACCTTGCCCAGGGAGACACCTGGCTCTGGGTAGAGACCATGGCCTCTGGCCAGCAGTACCTGCCACCCAGCTGTTCTGCCCTCAGCGTGCCCTGGCCGGCCTGGTCCCCTCTGACCGTTCACTCACTTGTCCTTCACTACAGCCCATCTGCCCTGGAGGTTCATCCAGTGGCTCCCTGGTTCGGGCACAGGGAGCAGCCAGGGTCCCCACCCTCAGGGAGCCCCTATGGGAATCCTGGGCAGCAAGGGGTCCATGGTGACCATGGGCTCCCGACAGGTCCCAGAGCTACCGCCCTTTCTGGTCCTGCTGCCACAACCACAACTGAGCCCTGGAAACGGGCGTCCAGAACACGGAGTGGGCAGCGGGGAGAGAGCATCGCTGTGGTAAGGCTGGGCCTGGGAGAAGTGGGCAGCACTACCAACGCCACTCTCCTTGGCTCCCTTACAAGAGCTGGGACCCCAGCAGCTCACGTGGCCACAGGGTAAGGGCTCCATGGGGCTGGCACCCCATCCACTGCCCCCTTACCGGGTGTTCCCAGCACCTGGGCCACTTTGGGGTCTGCTGAGCACCGGGTTTCAGAGCAGGAGGTTGCGGGTATCTGACTTTACCAACCGCAGCACCGCAGCACTGTTTCAGCGCAAGGAGGTCTGGGTTGGCACAGTGTGCGTGGCACTGACTGTGGCAGGAGGGCTCAGGCAGGGTTGGCTGTGTCCTGGGACGCTTGTCCCTCTCTGCTGACTGTGGCATGGGAAGACCCCTGCCCAGAAAATGGCAGTGTCAGGGCCTGGTGGGCGTTTCTGGGGTCCAGGCTCATGATGCCACTGTGGCAGCTACCATCCCTGACCTCTGCAGGTGTCTTCTGAGTCATGACACATGTCCCCCACAAGGTGGGAGTGATGATCAAACAGGGAAACTGAGGCACAGGCAGGGAAGCAGTTGGCCTCAGCTGGTGTGGTGAGGTGGAGTCCAGGCAGGGACTCTGAAGCAGTTCCCCTGGAGCACCCTCGAGCCACAGAGGAGCAGCTGGGTCCCTGGAGTCCTGTCCTTAGAATAGCCTAAGGCCTTGTGGGGAACCTCAGGATCCCTCTGGAGGAGGACCCTGGGGGCAGAAGGTGAGGCTGGCTGGGGGCCCACTCTCTTTGTCTCTACTAGGCGAGTGGCCTGGGCACAGAGCCAGAGGCCCCTGACTTGAGAGGTGGGGCAGGTACCGTTGTGGCTCCATCCTCTCTGGGAGGGGCCCTGAGACCTGTCCCTCTGTCTGCACTGGCCAGGGAGCTGTAAGTGGACTGTGTCCAGTGATGCTCTTGTGGGTGCTGGCTCAAGGGCTGAGCAAGAAGGCCGTCTCCCCAGATGTCTACCAGCTGCCCTTTGGCACAGTCACCAGGCTCTGAGCTTGGTGGCTTAGGAAGGTGGAAACAACAAAGCCTCTTCTGTCCCCGTTAAAATGAGACACAGTTGGCTTTCTGGGGCTGGAGGGTCAGCATGGGGCTCTGGGCCTGGGCCTGACTGGGCACCATTGCACGGCATAGCACAAGGCTGACACCTTGGTCCCTGCACCCAGATGCTGGACTTTAAGGCCAAGTGTCCCCAAGATGGATGTCCATGTCACTGCAGCAGGTGCTGACTTGCCACAAGACCCGGGCCGCCCGGAGGCAGAAGTGGACCCAGGGATGCTGCTTCTCACCCACACGCTGGCCACCCGGGAGGCTTCGCAGCCCCAGCCAGAGAGAAACAGATCGGGTGCTGGAGCTCTGCAGCGAGCCAGGGACAAAGTGTCCAGTGCGTGTGCTGGTGGGTCATTTCCTCAGCTACTTAAATGGTGGCATCTGTCCCCATCCCATGGAGACATTGCTTGCCAAGGACAGGAGAAATCAAAGGCGCACACAGCAGAGGAGCTTAGGCCAGGGGAGGGCTGCCTGCGTGGAGCCAGATGAAAGGTGGCCTCCGTCTGATCCCAGCAGGGACTCTTCGCCAGCAGGCCCAGAGACTTCCTGGCGGGGCTTGCAAGGCAGCGGCCTCTCCACTGAGGTGGAATTCACATGAAGTTCCCATCCCTCTGGTTGCCCATCCCCACCAGTGCTGCCCAGACACATCCCTAACATGTGCCTTGTGACTGGCTCTCTCTGAGCACCACACTTCCCAGGCTCCTCTGCTCTGCCCTTGTGCCAGCACCTCGCCCAGCTGCAGCCGATGGTCCTGCACATGGGTCGGGCTGCAACTCCAGTGACCTTGGAGACTGAGGCTGGAATTCAAAGCCAGCCTCAGCAACTTAGCAAGGCTCCATCTCAATATGAAAAATAAAAAGGGCTGAGGTGAAGCTCAGTGGTAGAGTGCTTGCCTAATGTGTGGGAGACCCTGATTTCAACCTCTGGTACCTCCAAAAATAACAATAAAATATACATAAATATAAGTTACTTTAGAAGCTCCCTGCTACATGCAGATGCTGCTGTATGGGAGGCTCCAGAGCAGGTGGACTGCATGTCTCCAAGGAGGAGGCTGGGAGGGGCTGCCATCCGGCATGGGAACTTCCCTTGGAGACCAGCTGTGTGCAAGACCAGGGCGGGTGCGTCTTGTGACCATCACCACGTGTATTAGGGACAGCAGAAACTCAACCTCTCAGAATGGGGACAAGTCCAGAACCAGGCTATGGCCTCGTGTGGCCCGCTGGGGAGGCCCTCCTCAGGGGCCTCATCCCCCTCTCTGCCTCCGTCAGTGAGTGGCCACTCATGTGCCACTCATGTGCATCTCTTCTGCCTCCTGTGATGCCTAAGTCCAGCCTCATCTTGGTCACATGGTCAGAGCCCTGTTTCCAGGAGGTCACTGTCTGACATTCAGGCAGGTATGCATTTTGGAGGATGCCATTGAACAGGAAGCTCCACAGGTACCTGAGCCTGTCTCCATGGCAGGTGCTGGCCATGGTCCCTTCCTGGCTTGCTGTCCAGGGCTCCTGCTGGGTCCTGTAAGGGTCTGGTTGGGAGGTGTTGCTGACTCAGGGACTCCCGGCTGAGCAGGAAGTTCCCGAGGAAACTTCAGCCTTCACTGACTCCATTCCAGCCACTCTGTGATGTCTGGAGATGGCCTTTAAGATTCACTCTTGATTTTTATCTCAAAGAGGATGCAGAAAAACTAAGGGTCGGGCTCCAGAACAAACACACACATGGGAGAGGAGCTTGCCTAGGATGGCACTAGGTGGTGCCCTGCGGGCAGGCCAGCCTGGGGCCCGCAGCTCAGGAACCCAGCAGCCCACAGAGAGCCAGGCCTTGCATTTTGTCCTAAGGAGAGATAGTAAAATGGCCAGGCAATCAGGACAAGGGGCCCCACCAACCACACAGGGAAGCTTGGGTAGAGAGAGAAAGATAGGGAGGCTCACCTGTGGGAGCAACTCACTTCCCATCTTTGTCCCAGAGGCGGGAAAATTGAAAGTGGGGGTGGACACAGATGGGAACTAGGAAAGATTTGCTGCCTGTTTTACATAGAGTTTAACCAATGATGGTGGTGCTTTCTCAATGCCTTCTTTACATGAATCTGAATCAAGGCTCACACTCAAACCAATATAAACTCCAGCCTAACACACATAAGAGAGTGTCCTGCGTCCAGACGCCCCTCTGCATTGCGGAGACTCTGCTCTCCTTTCTTAAATAAATCCTACTCCTTTCATTCTTCCCTTCCATGGTTGTCTGTGGATTTTGTTCTTCAAATTTGTGAGACAAGAACCCAGAAGATTGGCGCTATATTCCCAGGGTGAATCTCCACACCAAGAGCTGCAGCACACGAATCAACGGTAGCGGGAAAACCAGCTCTTAGCTGGGGAGCTGCTAACACTATTTCAGCCACAGAAACCTGCAGCCAGCCTGGGAATAGCTGCAAACACTAGAAACAGGCCATTTGGCCACAGAAATCTGCAGTCAGCCCAATCTCCATTTGCCAGTGGAAGCAGAGAATCCGGCCTCATCCCAAAACCCTACGTATCACCCAGGCTGGGCACTCGCAGACTAGAGAGGCCCCAGCCAGCAGGCGAGGTTGGAGTTGTCTTGGGCAGGTCAGTCCCTTCCTTGGGTCCCAGCCACTTTATGATGTGCCCCTTTCTCCAGAGGACCAAGGGAGGCCCGGTGGCTCAGGCTCTAGGCCCTTTGGATGCCCTGAGAACTTCCAGCAGGGAGGACTTGGTCATCCTGGTATCTGGAAAGAGGGGCCAGTCTGGCTGTGACTTTGCCAGCTGGTCTGTGCGTTCCCTGCCATCCCAGGCTTGCTTCTCTTTGGAAAGCCTTATCTTCTGGACAGCAGACCAGTGTTACCTTTGGAGAACACTGAGGGCTTCCTGAGCCTTGGGAGCAGGGCTGTGCCCTGAGTGGGATCTGGTCCCTGGCCAGATGGGTCAGGGCCTTCACCAAATCCTTAGAGAAAAGCAAAGGAAAATCAACCTAAGAATTTTGTGACCACCTCCCGCCTGTCATCAGTCTGATGGACTGCGTCCACCCCTACCACAGGGCTCCAGGGCTCCTGTCATGGGCGAGGATGCATGTGTCTTGCTTCATCCCACTGGGTCCCAGGCTGGAAGGTTCCAGCTAGGGCAGAGGGAGGGGCAGAGTGGAGCCTTTCCCCTGCACAGTTAGGTGGGAACACAGATGCCGCAAGAAAGAAGTGGGGGCAAGGCAGACTTCACTCTTGCCAGAGGGCATGGTGCAGAGCCTGGCTGCCTAGTGACCTGGGCAGAAGGTAGGCCTGCCTACCTCCCTAACCTAAGACAGCGCTGGCCCTCGCCCTGATTGGTGGAGCTAGGGGTACAATCTTTGCGATTGGCTATTTTAAAATTGAGGTGGGCAAAGGGAAAGGCTATAATTGAAACGGCTAGATTGGATACAAGCAAGGCTGAATGCTATCTTCTGAAAGAGGACCACCTACTTCCTGTTTCTCACACTCAGTTCCTCCCAGGGAACTGGGGTAACAATGTTGTCCCCTTCTGAGAATAGGCATGGCTGCTGTAGCGGACCCTACAGAGGCCGTGTGCATGTGCCCGCTGCCTCTGCCATTTGGTCCAGGCACCTGCCAGTGTGAAGCAGGCCCCCTGGCCCTCTGGGGAAGGATCATTCAGCAGTCTTTGTTGGGGTTCTTGGGGGACACTTCTCAGGCTAGTCTGCCCATCTCTATTGTGTCCTGGTAGCTGCCGGGAGTCCAGAACCACCTTGGCACTGCTGGTCATTTGGGTCTCTGTCAACGTGGTGGTTGACAGTGGCACTTTGTGGCTGTCCCCTGCCTCTGGTGAGTGGATCCCCATCCCTGCTGCCTCCAACCTGAGATCCCCACAGGGTCACATCTGGGCCGTCCTCTCCCCAGGCATCTGGCGACCTCCTCTCCCAAGCCTTCCTCTCCCCCAGGCGCTTCCTGCCTTCCCGGTCCCCTGGCAGCCTCTGCTACTGTCCTATTGTTTGGGCTCCTTTTGCTGGCCTCCAGCACGTCCCTATTAGCATTTGAAAGAGTCACATTTGCATGTAACCAGCAGAGGTGGTTTCCAGCCTCAGCAGCCTGGGATCCACTCCAAGTCCTGTGCTGCTCCCTGGGGGACAGATAAAGCCCAGAATTCTTGCTGGGATCCGTCCTGCTGACGTCCCCACCTGGGACTTATGCACTCTGTGTGTCTCAAACCCGAGCTTAAAACAATAGAAATGTTCTCTCCTGCAGTTCCTGAGCCTGAAACCCAGGGTTGGGAGGGCCAGAGACCATCTGACACTTAGGAGGGCCCCTCTGGCTGCTTCTGGCCTCGGAGTGGCTGTGGTCCTTGGTGCCTCTTGGCCATGTGGCACCGCCCATGTCTTCACCTCTTCTCACGAGGTTATCAGTCCCTCCACCTTGGGCTGCAAATGCCATAAGCAAGGACAAGGAGGTTTTGTACGTTTGGCCTGGAGGGCCACCCTGCATAGGTCTGGTCTCATACACAGGTGCAGATCCCTCTGCTGATTTCCCCTAAGGGGAGGCAGGGAAGCAGCCAGCTCCACAGACTCCTCCTTCTTCCTTACTGGGTTCTTCAGAGGCCTTGGGATCAGGGCCCTGTGAGGCAGGAGTCACAGGAGACCTTAAAGATACACCTGTAGGGTCCTGCCTCCACACGAGGTCACCTGTGAGGGTACTGGGGCGTAGGGTGTTGGCACACGGTATTAGAAATGCTGAGGTGCCACAAGAAATCAAACAGGTGCTTGGATGTGGGTGGGCAGGGCAAAGTTCGCTCCTGTGAAGGGTGAGCTATGAGCCTGGCCAGCAAGTGCCCTGGGTGGGCAGCCCGCCTGCCCACATCCCTGATGCAGCACTGTGCCCGGCTCATAGGCGCTTGGGGTTGCCAGCTGTGCAAGTGGCCAGGGTTAAAGTTGGGGCGGGCACGGGGCTGCAATTAAAATGCTACGATTGGGCTACCAATTACAACTAATGCTGCCTTCTGCAAACCAGCTCTCTAGCACTCACAACAGCATTCAGCTGCTCCACCTGCCCCAGAGACCCTGCTGGACCCTGTGATCCTACCATGGCGAGAGACTCACTAGGGATGTGGGCCGCAGCAGGGCAGGGTGGGCGGGACCTGGCACCCCACCCCTCCCCGGCTCCCGCGTGTGGTGGCTTGTCTGTGGAGGAGCCGGCCCTGGCCATGCTGCCCACTGCTCTCCTGGACCCTCCTGCCTGCCGACCCTCTGACTAGTCCTTCCCTTGCCAGGTTCACCCTTGGCACCAAGGTCCTTGTGAGGTGGACACGTAGGGCCAGACCTGCCACAATCTACATTCCCCACTACCCCTCTCTCCTAGGCCACATTGGCTCTCAGGTTCTGTGAGCAGAGGGCGTGAGCTGGCGAGGTCAGACATGTAGATCCTGGTGTGGTGGGCCCTGTCCTGCCTGGCCCTGCTCATCCTGTGGGATCTGTGACATCGGAGCCTGGGTGGCTCTCAGCCTGTGTTCCTCGCTCGTCCCCTTGACTCTCTCTTTTTATTATCATTTTTTTTAAAAGAGAAAGACAATCGATTTTCTTTTTCTTTTTTTTTAATTTTTATTTTTAGTTTCTCTGGCACTTGGTCTTCACACACACCAGGCAAGCGCTCCAAATGGTGAGCCACCGCTCCAGCCCCCAGCTGACTCTCGAGTGGAGGGTAGGTGAGTGGGTGCTGTGGGCCCGGAGCTCAGCGCACTGTGCACATTCATGGTCACGGTCTGGAAGGAGACCCACTCTCTGCCTGCCCAGGCCCTCTGCCATCCTGGGGTTCTGCATGATCAGCTGGTCTGGCCCTTGCATATGGCTTCTTGCCCTGCATGATGCCCTTGGTGGTCACTGTGGCTCATTCTTCCAGGCTGGGCTGGCTCAGCCTTGGCTGCTGTGTCAGGTGTGTGCACTGGCTCGAGGCTTGTTCCTTGGTGGCACCAGGGATGGGATTTCAGGGCCAGGGGTGATGGTTTGATGTTGGTGTCTTATTGCAAGGGCTGTGGCTCTGAGGAGTACCTGGGCTGTGAGGTGCTGCTGCCTCTCTCATGGGATGGGAGGCCCCAGCTCTGGCAGTGGCCTCTGCCCCAGCCAGTGCCCTGTCCTTGCTTGTGGGAGCTGCCTCCTGAGCTGGTGTGCTGTCCATGGCTGTTCCTGGGGGCTCTTGGAGGATGCATGAGTGAGGCTCTCTTTGGCCTGGGAAGTGTGGGCCCAGCTATTCCGGCTTGTGTCCGTGTGTATGCAAACTGCCCTTTGCGAGGAGCCTCAGCTGCAAGCTGGCACTTCCTGCCACTCTCCCAGAAACAGTCCTGCTCCCAGCTGGCAGGTGTGCATGCTGGCGGGGGGCAGGATGCTGCACTGGGCTGACTGGCACTCCCTGTTCTCCAATAGGAGTAGCGACCCTGTAGGCTTGGCTCTGAGGCTGAGGGGAGGGTCACTGTGACCAGAAGGGGGAGGAGAGCTGCAGGGTGGAGACAGGGTGCCCGTTACACTGGTCATTTTACAAGCCCCTTTAGTCCTTCCAGTGATGGCCTGGGCTCAGGAGGGGTCTACACGTGGGGTAGGGGAGAGCGGACCCTCAAGCCCAGGAGGCTCCTGCCCTGCACCAGACAGTTCAGGATGACTGGTCTATCTCTTGGGCAGGCCAGTGAGGGGTGGTGGCCCTGGTACAGTGTCTGTGTCCCTGTCCAGGTCTCCTGAATAAAGCAGCCTCCTTGTGCCCATAAGGGCAGTTCCTGGGCCTCAGAACCAGAGCCATGGCCTGGGGCAGGTCTCACAGCTGTCTGGTTTTCAAACTGACCGAACATCTGGAGGAGCCCTGAAATCAGTTCCCAACCTGCAAACCTGCCATGTTGGTGCCCACCAGGCACATGCCTGTGCGTGTTGCTGACAAACTCAGTGTAAAAGGCAGATTCCTTATAAAAAAGTCAGTGTCTGCAGGTGCAAACCAGGTCCGAGCAGGGGTGTGCGTGAGTTCACGCCGCAGGGCACTGGCCGCTCCTGGGATGGCTGGGTGTGTCCCTCAGAAGACAGCAAGGTGAGTTAGCAGAGTCCCATGGAAGGGCCAGGCTGAGATTGCAGGGCAGAGAGTGCTGAAGGCAGGATGTCAATTCCGGATCCCCCAGGATGACAGGCAGGGCAGCTGAGAGCTGGACCCTGCTCTTGAGGCCCTGGGGACAGGAGGCCTGGGTGGGGATCACTGCTTCATACAGCAGACACGTGGGTGTGGACAGGGCAGTGCTGTGAGGGGTGAGGGGCACCTGGGGGTGTTAGGGGCCAGGACGACATGCCCACCCATTGCCCCTAGAGGGTCACTGGGCAGCGGCTGGTTGCTGTGACTGTGGGGTCTGTGTGTTGCTTCTCATGCCCCAGGGCTATGGGCTGAACCCAGAGAGGCGGGCTAGCTGGGACGTGCCACAGGGTCATGGGATTGTTTATTAAAGCTTACGCTGTGCCTGCGAGTGTTATGAATCCCATGCCCTCTCCTGATGGGCTCTTGTTCCAGGCCTCAGGGTGGCTGCACAGCACCACAGCTCGTATGAGGCATGGCTGACAGGTGCTGAGGGCTACTGATGGTCGCCTACCAGAGGCTTAGTGCAGCAGGACCATGCATGCAGGCCTGAGCCCTGGCCCGGGACACCACTTCTCTGACCCTATCCTCTGCAGGAGGGCAGGAGGATGGATGGAGGAAAGTGTGCGGGAGTCGGTGGCGGAGGGGCGCTGTGAAGTTCGTACTTTAGGTGGATGTATGTTCTGGCAGGCAAAGCCCCGATAAAGATGTTTTTTTTTTTTTGTTTTTTTTTTTTCAAATTTATGAGCAACCTTACAACCCGATAAAGATGTTTAAAAAGAGAAAAGGCAGGGCTGGGGCGGTGGCTCAGGGGTTGGAGTGCTTGCCTGGCATTTGCAAGGACCCGAGTTTGTACCCCAGCACCACAGAGCCCTGATGCCCCTGGCTGTTGTGTGTCCCGAGCTCCCTGTGGGGAAGTCTGATGCACCCTGCACTCTGCAGAGTCCCTTGTGTGTCCCCATCACACCAGGTACTTGATTGGGGTGGTTGCTGGGACCCTCAATGACACAGCTGCCTTACTTCTCCAAGTCAAGTGCCGAGGTCACTGGCTGCCTGGTCCCCAATTCTAGCCACAGCTCCCCAGATGGCTTCATCCCAGGGTGGCCTCCCCTGCTTAAGGCTCTCGCCAAAGCCAGTGTGGCCTGGGCATGTGGAACCCATTTGGCTGGGACGCTGGAGACTGTAGGGGAGGTGGATGGAGAGGAAAGCAGAGGGTTCCTCACTCGTTCTGGCCTGGGCCAGGGCTGGAGGTGTTCACCAGGGAGGATAGCTCTGCCTACCTGGCTCCCAGGACTCCCTGTGGCCAGGGGCTGCTCCTCTGGAGCCCTGTTAGGGAATGTTCTTCACCAAGATGAAGACCAGGAGATGAAGGTGGAATCAGGTACCTGGGAGCTGCCTGGCCCAGACCCTTCTGGCCACAAGTGCTGTGTCAGCGGGGCCACTGGGCCCAGCGCCAGCCTCTCACATGGCTGTCGCCGATGATGGGTGGTGCCCCTTGTGGGCTAAAAGCTGCCAGGAGGGCCATGGAGGGGTCAACTCCGGGGCAGCAGCTCTCCAGGTCCAGCTTCTGAGGACCCCTGGGGACAGTGGGCCTGTCATGGGACCACGGCTCAGTACTGGCCTGCGCAGGGTGCAGGGGTTGTCCCCACCTGTGGTGACAGCTTGTCTCTTTGGATAGTCTTCCTCTCCTCACCCTTGGGAACAGGGTGTCAGGGGCTGCTATGCAGTCGCATGGCCAGAGGCAAAGTCCTCCTGAAACCTGGGCCTGTATTCCGGCCCAGGGGAGCTGCTGGCAACTGAGGGTACCCACTTTGCACACCTGGGACCCTTGGGACAGCCACAGCCCAGGGCTTACCAGAGTGACCCTGTGAATACAAATCAAGGAAAGGGGCAAAGAGGGGAAGTTGAGAGGCCAGAGGCATCCTTCCCTGTAAGGTCCGGTCCTGTGTGCAGGGTTAGCCTGCTTGACTAGCACCTGAGATTGACCAACCTGGCAGGAGGGAAGGCTCTGGGGGCTGCACCTGTGGTCGGCCCTGCTGCTTCTGGGCCTGTGGCGTGCGCTGGCGGGAGCAAGTGGGAGCAAAACGCTGCTTACCTCATGCCAGGGAGTGGAGAGAGAGGAAGGAGCCAGGTCCCCTAGCCCTCCCTCAAAGACCCATCACCTCCTAAGAACACCAAGCTGGGGACTTAGCCCTTGACACGTGGGCCTTCAGGGGACACTGTAGACCCAAATCACACCAGAGTTACTGGGGGTGCCTTAGGCAGGGCGCTCAGCCACATCTCTGTGTGCCCATGGGGCCAAGTTGGGCCATGGGAGCTCCAGGTCCTCTGGGTTCCAGACACTGCCGGATGAGTCTGCTGCTTGAAGGCCCAGTTTGAGGTTGCTTCTTTAGGGGCAGCAGGAGCTAGAGCTACAGTGGGGCTTCAGGGAGTCGAGGGTGCTGCCTTCCTAGGGCCAGGAGGTCTGGGAACAGGTGAGCCTTGGCTTCCCCAAGACTTGGAGGTGACCGGAGGCTACCCACTGCGCCTGAGATAAGACCTGGTGAGTTTGGACAACTCCATCCCCACTGGGGCTCTCAGGGCTCCTGGAAGGTGGCCTCTGTCTGGCTTCTTTCAAGGGGCCTGCGTCTGACTGCTGCTTAGTTCCTCTTTCCTCTTTCCTGGGTTGGCCAGGGCACTCTGCAACTGAGCTGCACCCCCAGACCTTTCCACTTTTAGTTTTGCGGCAGGTCTGGCTGAGGTTGCTGAACTCAGGACTTTCCGGCTGCCTTGTTAGGTCCTGTCCTGGCTGGCTGAGTCATATGCACAGACTTGGGTTTTGCCCTGTGCTTTCCCTGCATCTACCCATGGCATCGCATGGTCTCATCTGGCCTTCTCAATGCTGCTTCCCCAGCTGCGTGCCAGCCTGGAGTCCCTGCCTGGAACCAAGAGAAGAGGTGGCAGCTGCTGCAGGATGCCCCCTAGCTGCTGCCCACTGGGATCTGGGTTCAGTACTGTCCTTGCTTGCACAGGGCTCCCTGGGTTCAGAAGGATTCGTGTGCATCTCGGCATCCAGGCCCAGGGTCTAGGTGGATGCTGCTTGCCCCGCTGGCAAGCCTGTCCCTGGCTCTTGCCAGCAGACTGAGGCACAGATCTGAGTTCTGGGCACAGGCGCAAGAACTGTGTCCAACCAGTTCAGTCAGTGTCCCTGGGCTTGTGCTGCAGCACAGCTGTGGTGCCCTGGCCCTGACAGGTGATGGCCAGCTGTCCCTTTTCCCTGTGCCCAGCAGGCTCCGAGACAGAGATGTCCCCTGACTGTGAGATTAACCCTTGCTGGCCAGGGCCACTTGCTGCAGGGGGCATGCTGGCTGTCCCCGTGGAGCTGCTGTCGCTGCCTCCCCACCCCAGCGGCATCTAGGGAGCTGCCCTCGGGGACTGGGCCCCGGTCCCCAGGCCCCAGAACAGCAAATTCCATGGACGCAGTGACCCCGGCATCTTCCTCTGGTGAAGGCTGAGGCTGGATCCTGGGCTGGCACCCCTCGTTCCGTCCTCCTGCCCTTAGGCTGCAGCTGTGGGAGGAAAGCCTGACCCAGGAGGGCACAGGGCCCCTCTCAGGCACCCTCCACTGGCTCAAGGGATGTGAGAAGGGAGAATCTGCTGTGTTGGCAGGTCGGAGTGAGCTGCCTTGAAGCCTTCAGATAGGCCACTGCCACCTGGAGGCCCAGGGACTGGGAGGCAGGGGAGGCTGGCCTGGGTGGCTGGAGAGCATTCTGACCCCAAACCTGCGAATGGGACCTTATTTGGAAAGGGTTTTGCAAATGTGAGTTGAGAAGAGATCCTGGTTAGGGTGGCAGCCATGGATGCCACAGGTAGGAGCGTGAGCAGTACAAGGCGGGGATGCCTTTGCCCCAAGCATGAGGTGCACATGGCTGATGGCAGAAAATGGGGCATCTCCTTCCTGCAGACCCTGCAGGCTGTGAGGGGGTTCGCTGCTTCTTGGCTCAGAGACCAGGCTATGGGATGTGGGGATTGGCTCAGCCAGGGCTTTTTCCAGGTCCCTTGGTGCCTACCTCATGGGCACTAGGACCAACTTCAGTGTGCCTGGCTCTGCATGAGAGTCTCCCAGAGCTATGACAAAGGGCCACACCTGGGGGCTTCGATCAAGGATAGTTAATTGTCCCACAGGTGTTGGGGCCACGCTCCCTTGAGGTTTGCGGGAGAACGCTCCCTGTCCCTCCTGCTTGGCTCTGCCTCTGCCAGGTGCCTGCTCTTCTCTGAGCACCCGTCATGGATTCACAGACCACCCCAACCTGGGACAGTTTACCTCCCAATCCTCAATTACTTCTCAAGGACCTGGTTCCCAAACATCACATCCTGAGGTCCTGGTGGATCTGAATTTGGGAACACCATTCAGCTCACTACAGTGGCATCATCTGGGGACAAGGTCATCACTCAGAGGTGGAGCTGATGCCCCAATGAGGAGACAGATAACCACAGGGAGGGACAAATTGGTGGGGACGGTGGTGAGCCTGTGACTCCTGGTCTGATGGGTGCTTGCCTAGTCCTGACCTGACTTCCTACCTGGAGGGCTGACCCTGCCTCAGAGTATAGGCAGGAGTGGAGCTTGGCCACCCCCTTGCTCAGCCCTGCAGCTGCTCGGCTGCCACATGGGGTGGGACACTGTGGGGACACAGCAGACCCAGCCACTGCTGGCATGCCTTGTGGTCTTTCATCCAAAGCTGTGAGTGGAGCCATGTGGGTGATGAAGGCACTTGATGGTAGCCCCAGCCCACCCCGAGGAACAAGGCCTTCCCCGTCCCCTGTGCGCCAACAGCTGCTCCTTAGCTGTCAATCCAGGCCATTGAGATGCAAATGTGCCTGCCAAGGAGGGCACAGCTGCAGGACTGGCACCAGTGCTGGGGCCCAGGTGCAGCTGGCTGCAGCCAGGCAGAGGCCTGACCTTCCCTGAGGACAAGTGAGCATCACCACCACCTGAAGGGGTGGCGGGTCTCGCCTGGCCTGTCCACTCAGGTTGCAGCCTTCCTGGCTGGTCTGGCAGGTGAGGCTGCAGATGCCAGCTCTGCTCCAAGGCAAGGAGGTTTGCTTCAGGTTCAGCTGGCGCCACTTGTACCTGGGCCCAATGGTGCCCTGAGAAACTGCAGAGAACAGAAATTACAGGGTGGATGAACAAGCGGGGTAGCAGGACAGGTGGGGGCATGGCCCAGGGCTGTCTCCCCTTCCTCTTGCTTGTTGACAGCCTCAGAGGCCAGAAACCATCTTGAAGAAGCTGGGGAGCAGGAGCGAGGCACATAGGCCCAGTCTCTGCACAATGCTCCTTACAGCAAACTGTAGGGCCTGGGCTGGACAAGGTTCTGATCAGTGTGGGTCACTGTGAATCGGAACACAGGCACATCCATGATGGACCCCGGCTAGTCACCAGGTCAAGAACGGCAGTAACCAGAGCCTAGTGGCCCCCAGCTCCATCCTTCCCACAGGCCATGGCCCTGGTTTGTGGTCCCATAGGACCCTCCCTGTCTCTCTGCATGATGTGTGATCTGTTATGAGGGTGCTTCCCAGGAGCAGTGTGCCTCATGTCCACCCTGGAAGGGTGCTGGGGGAGCCGTCGGGGCTGCCTGTGTCTGTGCGCAGCGTGGCCCTGACCTGCTGGCCCCTGCAGCCTGCACGCCTCGGTGGGCTCCATTCCAGTCAGTGTCACCCAGAGCAGCGTGTGCAGGCACTCAAATGAGTGGCGCTCACCATGGCCAGAGCCCGCGGAGTGGGAGTGTTTAGATTCTGGGAATCAGGATCACAGCACGTCAGGCCTTGTCCAGAGCCAGGTGTGGTTTACGTAAATGAGACATCCCTTTTTCACGCCAGCAGCCCAGTGGCTTCTGACAGTCGTGCACCAGAGCCCCCACCTCTGCAACCGGCTCCTGACCAGCTCCCCGTGCACCCCCAGCTGGTGTCCCCACTGGCCCGGCAGCCTGGAGCCTGTGCTTGAACAGCTGCAATGAGAGGCATCCTCCGCAGGCTTCCTCCTAAAGCAATTGCTGCGGTGCCACAGTAGAGCAGACGCTCAGGGGTCTGCCGTGCAGGTCCACTTGCTGAGACCCTGCGGGACTCATGCTGTCTGGTTGGCAGATGCCCCATGGGCCGCGCTCACTCCTTGGGGAGGCCGGGAGCAGCACTGGGTCGTTGGCAGTCACCCGTCCATTTCTGCAGGATGGGTGGTGCCACTCACTCTCTGATGTGGACACAGCTCCCCAGTGAGGATGTCTCTGCCTGAAGTTTCCTTTAGTGCAGGATGCAGAGTCCACTGGAATCCCCCCATATTCCCTGCGTTGGGCTCCCAGTGATAACCCGTTGGCTAGGCCACCTTCACGTGGCTGATGCTTTCACAGACCCACATGGGAATTCCTCAATGTAGGTCTCAACACTTGGCACTGGAAGAGTTCTGGGGTCACGCTGAGGTCCTTGGTGAGTCCCATGGCATCAGGGCTGGGGGCCTCCTCAGCCATTGGGCAGAGCCCTTCTGGCCTTCAGTACCTCAGTGCCCCTCTTCTTGGTCAGATACAGTTTCATTGGCATTGTGTCCATCTTTTCTTCGTGGTTGCAGGTGAGGGCTTTGCAGCTGACCACCAGGGTCCTACCAGGCTTCTCCAGGGCAGGGAGAAGGTGAGATGAGGCATCACAGTTCTGCGGGCTCAGCTGGGCCACCAGCAAGAGGGCAAGAGAAAAAGAGCAACGCTGTCCCTCAGCCATTCATCAACCATCAGCACCAACAAACCCTGGCAAGTGTGTGCTGAGCAATGGCCCGTGAGAGTTGAGGCAGTTTTTTGGCAGCTGAGACCACAGGGTATCAGGGCTGATGTCAAAACTGGGGCACTGGGGCTCAGCGGTTTCCGCGCTTGCCTGGCAAGCACGGGGACCCAGGTTCAAATCCCAGCACCAAGTACACAATTAAGTGTCGGAGCAACTAAGGCCATGTGAAAAACTATAAAGTTGTTTCTTTCTCTGTCTCTCTCACTGTCCCTCTTTCTTAAAAAAAAAAAAAAAAAAACAAAAACAAAAATAAAAAACTGGGGCAGTGTGGCCACTGTCTGCACCATGGCTTGGGACACAGGTCAGTGGTGGCCTTCTGCCTGGCCAGCCTAGGCAGAGCCAGGTGGCCACACATCTGCAGGGAGGTGAGGCTGGCTGATGAGTCCCAGGCCTGGGCACTGGGTGTGGGCTGAGCAGAGGGACCTGCCCAGGTGCTGCAGGGTTGGCCTCAGGCACACATCTGCAGGCCACCTGCAGTGGCCTCTGCTCCCCGAAGTGGGCCCATGTGGCACTCCACCCATGCTTAGGGTGTTGAATGCCTTCTGCAGGACTCAGGGGTCCCGCCCTTCCGATGCGTGGCTTTTGGGATGGCTGATGTGATGTATTGCTCTTTACATCTTGTGGCATGAAGGAACCTAAGGGCTATCCTAACGAGCGTGGAGACCCCACATGTACTAGGGGACGCAGGTAGGGCTGAGCAGCAGGGCTCGGGTGGCTAAGGGGTGTCCAGGTGGCAGAGGTGAATAATCAACCTCCTGTGGCTGCTGCTGCCTCTATGCACTCCCAGACCCCATTCCTCTACTACTGCCGTTTCACACCTGTGACAGGTCCTCCCTGACTGGGAGGAGGGAGATACATGCGGCCATATCTGAGTCTGGCCCTGGGCCAGCAGGTGGGACGAGGGATACTCTGTAGCTTCCTGCCCTGCGCAGTTATCTTTACACTCACTTTCCAATAACCGTAGGTCACCACAGATGGACCACTGCGAAGTCAGCACTTGGGTGGCGTTTAGCATAGTCCGAGGTGGTGACTGTCACTCCATCTGAGGCCAAACATTTTCATCACCTGGAAGGCATGTGGTGTCCCTGGCCACCATTCCTTCCTCCCCCAGCCAGCCCTGACCTGTGGCCTGAACTTGGTGCCTCTGGACAGTTGCACAGGTGGAATCATGGTGGGGCCTTTTGCACCCGCTCCTTCCTGAGCCTGGTTTCCAGGGTCCCCCTGTGGCCGAGTCCTGTCCCTGGTGCGGTGGACATCCTGTCTATCAGTCGACTGGTGAGCATCTGTGCCTGTGGCTGCTGGGATGGTGCTGGGAATACTCTTGTCCTCAGTTCTCTGAGACACACACCTGAAAGTACAGGCTCTGGACCTAGCTTTGCCCCCAGGAGCTGCCAGTCAGCAGGTCCCCCCCTCGGACTTACTTCTCCACCTGTTTCCCTCATGGGTAAGGACGCCTGGCACTCTGAAGAAGCATCTGTCCACGCCCTCTGCCTGGTTTGGTGGGGCCGTTGTCCCCGTGGTTGAGCCCATGTGCTCTGGATCCTACCCTGTCAGACGCTTGGACAACAGGTGGCTTCTGTGGGTCTCCCGCTGCTGCCAAGCTCAGGGCCCTGCCATACTGCCTGTGCCCAACTCTCTTGGGTGGACTCCACCCATTTAACCTCCGCAGGTGGCATGAGGGTCCAGCGTGCTCCTCACACTGCAACGCCCAGGCTCCTGGCACCCTTTGTTGCAGGCTGCTTCACGAGCCCCTGCTGGGGCCTTCTGCTCTGCTGACCTGTGCCAGTCCCTGTGCCAGTTTTGGTTACTGCAGCTTTGCTGTAAGTTTTGAAATCGGGATGCAGAAGGCCTCTTATTTTACTCCTCTTCGAGATTTTTCTTTTCTACTTGCAATCCCACAAGATTGAGAATTGGGACGTCATTTCCACAGTTGAGGCCGCTGGAGCCCTGACAGTTTGGCTGGACCTCAGGTCACTCTGGGAGCTCCAGCTGCATCCCGTCCATGGACACGTCCTGGCTGGGCTTGTTCCGGGGCACCTGGCTCTTCCAGATGCTGCTGAAATGGGTCTGCTTCCTTCGTTCCATTTAATTATCACTGAGTGAAAACCTCTAGCAAACTCCAGAGTAGAAGGTCTCCGGTTCTATGGAGGGTCATGGAGGCCCTGCCTCCTAGCACAACCCGGGCACCTGAGGCTGTCACTGGCCACCACCTCTGCTGTGGTGGCTCTCTAGGGCAGCTCTACCCTGTGAGCCCCACCCACTCCCCCCACTGACTCTGATGGGGTCTGATTGGGTAAGTGTGACAGGGATGCAGCATCTAGGACACCCACACTAACCCTCTTTGGATCAGCCTGTCTGCTTCTGCCCTAGTGTGGGAGGCTTGGGGATAGTGCTGGAGGACAGATGCCCTGGCAGTAGGTAGCAGCTGTCTGGGAGGTTCTGGGTGGTTGAGAGAGGTGACTGCTCCCACAAAGGGGACTGTGGACAAGGGCGCAATCCTTCATCAGGGCCAGCTTACCCAGAACTGTCTTGGTCAAGGCTGAGACCCCAGCCACATGGAGGGTGGCCAGGGTACAGATGGGTGGCCCTGGGGTCCTGGCATAGCAAAGGTGTGGCTGGGCTTTTTATTCAGGAGGGCTTCAGTTGGAGGAAGGATGCATTGGACTCCCTGGCTGGGGACCTGGCATTTAACAGCCAGGGAGGGTCAGGGGCTTTAGGACCAATGGGCAGGGCTTGGGGGAGGTCTGTGAGTGTGGTCACCACCAGGACCTTGGACCCCTGTGGTGTCCCTAGGTGAGTGGATGTCCAGGGTGCCCACCCCTGGGGATGAGGGGCCCTCTGAGCAGGGTGAGGCCACCTGGGGTCAGAGCCTCCGGAGTGGATCCTGAGGCCAACTGCCCTGTGTCCGTTGGGTCTGTCTGGATCAGCTCTTGCCCACCCAAACCATCAGCTCCCAGAGGAGCTGCACCCCAGGTAACATGGCCGGTGTCCTTGTCTTGCTGCTGCCATGTAGCTCTCAGACACTGTACAGGTGGACAGTCATACAGAGGGGCCACACAGAGTCACATGTGCACCTCCCTGTGAACCTCCAGATGCAGGAGGCCTGTCGGGGAGAGAGGGCATCTGTGTGGGGTGGTAGGGATGCCAGTTCTTGGGGTGAGGACGGCTCCTGGCCGACCCTGCCCTTACCCCGCGGGAGGAATGGCAGCCTGCCTCGGGGCTCCAGCCACCTTTACCCTGGCAGAACCTGCAGCACAATGGGAGCCAGGCCCACTGTGGTCCTGGCAGAGGCAGCCCAAGGGCCAGCCCCTCCTGGGGAAGGTCTCTGATGGCTCCAGCAACGGCTGTGACTGCTGAGACTCCCCATGTAGCCTCCAAGTGGGGTGGGGGCAGAGGTCCAGGACAGCCCCCCCAGGAAGGGCATTGGGACTGTGGCTGCCAGTCAGCTCCCGAGGCTGCTGTGGGCAGACTTGCTGGCTCCAGCCTCCTTGCTCTGAGGCCCGTCTGTCCCCCGACACACACAGGGTGCCTGTTTCCCCTGGAGCTGGAACACCATCTCTCTGTTCCCACCTGGGCTGGCCATCCCCCCAGGCAAGCCAAGGGGGGCTCTGCACAGACCCCCACTGTGTACAGCTCAGCCAGCCTCAGTGGTTGAACCACCTTGTCTTTGCGGGGACTCTGCAGAGTGGCCCAGTCATGGCACTGTAAGGGGCAGCTTCGTCCAGGAGCCTTGTAGCCCACACTGCTCAGCCAACAGGAAGCACTAGCATCTCCAGGGCGCCTCAGGCACTGTGCTGCCATGCCTCGGGCCCCTGCGAGTCACCAGGAGATTGGGGGCACTGTGAAAAGCAGAGGGAACTCTGTCTGCACCTCGCAAGGCTGACCACCTGGTGGAAATGTGGGGAGCGGGGCTGAGGACGGGTACTTGTGTGTGGACTGTGGGGTGCTTGGGGACAGCGAGGACCCCCTAGGGGATGGACACACCTGACCTGGGGCAGGGACCCGGGTGCTAGGGTGAGGGCCTGGCTCTGCACACCTGGCTCTGGGCAAGGGGAAACCTGAGCCACAGGACAGGGCTGCCCCCTGAGCTTTGGCCACAGGGTCCTTGAGGTGACTGTCCTCAGCCAGGTTGCAGGGGGCCATGGGACAGCTGTCCCCTGTGAGGGCAAGGGAAGGGCAGGCTCAGTGCTACCAGAGGCCTGGTACCCAGGGCTACACCCTAATGAAGGCCTGGAGCCACCCTATGGGAGAGCAGGCACAGCTCCCCTCTGCATGTCCCTCCTGAGGGAGGGACAACAGGCATCCGCAGGGCTCACTCAGCAGGCACTGGTCTCTCGGTCTTTATTGCAGGTTGGGCCTAGATGGGCCACTCCCGCTCCCTAAAGTAGCCCTTCAGGTCCTTGAGCCGGAGTGGGGGCAGGTAGGGGCCGATCCTCTTGCGCACCCACCACTTGCCCTGGGCGGCATGCTTGCCCCCAGGAAGGCTGAATCGGTACCGCCAGTGCTCTGCTCGGATCCACCTGTGGGGACAGGGACAGCCAGTCAGTCCCTCCTGGGACCCTGGCCTCTCAGTGGCCCCAGGAACACATGTGGGATGGATCCCACATTGAGGGAGGCCCCCCTGAGCCTCCCTCCCATGGACTGACCAGGCCCCACGTCAGGATGCAAACAGGCAGGTGCGGGCCACAGGGTGGCAAGCACGCTATACCCCAGGGGCTCTCGGGAGACCCTGGCTGCCACTCAGTTCCGCCAGGCTGGGCTGGGTGCTCCTTGGTGGGAACTGGAGGGAGGTGGCTGTGGCTGGGCTCATGCTCTGCCTACCAGATGCAGATCTCAGGGTCCCTGATTCTGAGTGAGGTGACAAGCTCAGGAGGATAGGGGTCCTTGAGGGTGGCTGGCAATTGCTTGGTCCCGCTGTGCTCACTGCTTATCACATGGTAGCTCCTAGCCCTGGGGCCATGTGGAGGGGCAGCAGCCAGGGTGAGGGCTGACATCAGAAGTGTGGACATGGAGCAGGAGGACAGGGCTGTGGAGCACTCTGAGAAGGTCCCTCTCCTAAAGCCAGGGTCATGGCCTGCACTCAGGCTGGGACACGAGTTCCTGGAAGGCTCCTGTTGTGGGATCACTCCAACTTCCCTGAATTCACCTTCTTGCTTTATCTCCCAACACAGGTCCAAGGCCTGGGTGCTTTTCCCAGACACACCCTTCATCTACCAAGGGGGCTGTGACATCTACCAGGGGGGCGAGGTGACATCCAGGGCTGGGCCAGGAGCACCTGAAAGTCAGGGCCCTAGTCTGATGGGCTGGTGGAAAGGGGCCAAGAGGCCTCGGGAGGGTCAGTGGGGTGCCAGGGAGTGCTACACTGCTTGGCCCAGAAGGTTCCAAAGCCTGTTTAAAGTAGGGGCTCTCCAGCACAATTAAAATGGGACTGCAGAACAAGACCCCAGCCAGGACCCTTGCTGCCCTGTCACAGGCATGCAGCCTGTCATGTGGTCATGATGTGACCTTTGAGATGGGCTCTTGGGAGGTTCAAGTTATACGGTGTCTGGGTGTGGGCTTCACTCCCAACTCTGACGAGCTCTGTGCAGCACTGCCCCCTGCTCTGGCCAGCACCTTCTCTCTTGGCATGCTGCAGGGCTGGGCTGTCAACTTGACATTGTGCCCTGCTCGTCACCGCTTCAGATGTACCCCACCTCTCAGCTCTGCGAATGCTGCTGGGTCCTGGTGGCTCCCGCTGGTGTGCTTTTCTGTGCTCTTTTTGGTTTTGTAGTCCATCTCCCAGTGGTCAAGGGAGGAGCTGAAGTCCCATGGTGGCCGGATCTGGCCGCTCCTCTTCTCCGTCCTGCAGCTGGTGCACTCGGGCTGCCACTGGTGGCTGATTCTCCTGTTGAAGGATGTGCTCACACACCTTGCCCTGCCCTGCCCCGAAGCCCTATGCTGACTGCAGCAGGAGGGTCTAGACTGCGCTCTTCTCCTCCTTTGTGTGTGTTGAGGCTGCTCCAAGGTCTGTGGTCTGCGGGTCGGTTTGTCTCAGCAGACCCATGTCTTCCTGGCTCCTAGTACAAGTGGCTTCTCGTGTTGGTGCTTTGAGATCCTGGGTCTCCCTTAACCTCCAGCTCTGGACCTTCTAGAGGGGGTACAGCCTCAGGTCACGCTGGGAGGTGCGTTGGCACCTGCTGCTGGTGTGCTTTTCTGAGCTCTTGGGCAGAGGGGAAAGTCATCATCCTACCTGAGTCACTGCACAGCATCCTGGTCAGGAAGAGCCCCCATGGTATGGGGTGGGAGTGGAGTCTACAGCCTCATATGGCCTTGTCACCCACTGGGGTGTGTCCCAGGTTGCTGGACAGCCTCTGACAGTTTGCTGGTGGAGTCTCCATATTCAGAATGTGGCCCAGGTCCAACGTGGTTCTAGGGAGGAAGGGAGTCTGCTGTGCAATGGCTGGTGACTGCAGTAGGGTTATTTCTGAGACTTCTGTCTTGCTCAGTATTCCTCCTTGACTCGTGGCTAGAGGGGAGTATTCCTGGGGCATTCTGGCTGCATTGGCTGGCAGGCAGCTCCAAGACACTACTTCATCTCCAACTCCAAGAAATGAGGTAGAAAGATAACTCAGAAGCCTCTGCCTCAGGACTGGGGGCCTGCCGACCCTCTCCGTGTCAGAGCTGCTGTTTGTCTCCATGCAATGTTCAGAACTTTGTGCTGTCCTTGGGAGCAGGGAAGAGTCCACTCCCTCATCCCATGGCCCCGTGGTGAGGCTCGACTGCCCCCTTTGATGGGGGGCAGCCCTGTTCCAGCTGCCACACATCAGGACTTGGCTGTGGCCACTGCTGTGTGATGGAATGCTCCCTTAGAGGGAGCTCCCTGCAGCTTCCATTGGGGTGCACGGGTTCTGGCATCTCTAGCTGCACAACATCCACCCTGGAGAGTAAGAGCCTGGCTTCCAGCAAGCTGCCTGAAACCACTCGCACCCCTGGCTTTCAGGGCCTCCTGGCTGAATTGGCCCATGCGATGTCACACTGCCCTCTGGGCTCAGGCTGCAAACCTCTCTGGAGCTACAGCCTAGCGGGCTCTGAGACATCTGCGCAGGCCTTGCTGGGAAAGCACAAACCCAGGGCAAGAACTGGTCAGGGGATGGCCATACAGAAAACCCACCTTGAGTCTGGAGGGACAAGCTCCTGGAACAGTGAGAGGCAGGGTCATCAACAAACTTGGAGACTGATGGCCTTGGGGGCATGTACTGGCCCAGAGCTGCCGGTGGCCAAGGGTTCATCCAGCAGGGCCTGCTTGAAGGTGCTGGGCAGGGAACCCCAAAGTGAGCTCTGGGATGGAGACTGTGCTTTGGACAGCTTGAGGCCTGTCCTAGGAGGAGGGACTCCATCCCAGTTCCACGGAGCAGTGTCAGGAGGGCTTCTAGAAGCCTCATTTGGCCAGGGGCACCCTACTTGGCCTGTCAGACTGGCGCAGCTGCTAGCTGCTTCTGCAGACTCCTCCCACAGCCTGACCAGCTGTGGGCAGCTCTATGGGTGCAGCTGCCTTGAGGCTTCTGGAGGGGAAACAGGACCATCTTCTGTCAGGAAGAATGGCCGGCTTGGGTCTGTGCTCTCCTGTGTCTGCTACTGAACTCCACTGATGCGTCGGAGTGCACAGTTTGGACCCCAGCATAGAGGGAGATTGCGGGGGTCTCCCGCACACTGCTGTGGGGCCCAGGCATCTGCTTGCTGCCTGGAGCATCTCTCCTGTGCTCTGGCCTCCTGCTCTATACACTGCAGTCCCCAGGAACTCCTTGATTGCCCTCATCTCAAGCGTGGAGCCTGGAATGCTGTGAATGGGAGCTGTCCACACACCCCCACCATGGCTCTAGTGACCCTGACCCCAGGTGGACTGCTCCCTGGGATGTCATTGTGTCACACTGTGCTTGGGATGCCAGACCTTTTCCTGGGGCCTAAACCTACACACCACACGAAGGCTCCGTCCCTCTTCCTGTTACCTTCCGCTGTGGCTTCCCAGCCAGCTCTCTAGGCTCAGAGCAGGTACCTGGAGAACACCTGGCTACACTCAGGTGTGTGGCTACAGGATAGAGGCCTCTGGCCCCTCTGCCCAGCCCTGAGGGCCAAGCTCACCCGAGCCTGGGAGGGGCTTACCTGGGGGGGGGCCTGCCCTGGAAAGGGTTGGAGGCGAGCAGGGACAGGGCCTGGGCGTCATTGGTCAGGAGTTTGCCAGCAAGGTGCAGGATCCACTCATTGTGCTCGTAGGTCTGGAGACAGAGTTCATGAGGTGGGGTGCAGGCCATGTCCCCCACCTTGCTAGCTGCTCTGGGGCATGTCACCAAGGCTCCGCTGCACATGGGCTTCCCCAGGGACCACTCCTCTGCATACAGATCTGCTTTCTTGCCTCAGCCCCCTGTCCTGGCCTTGCACGTGGCTGGCCACCTGCCCTGAGCCTTATGCTCCTGAGGCTGTTTCTTCCCAGCTAGGATGGGACTGTGAAGGTTCAGAAAGAGGATGAGGACAGAGGGTCCTGCCTGCTGGGCTGTGCCACTCCCAACACTGGCATAACCACAGCAAAACCCTGGGGGTGAGGTATGTCGATGCTTGGACAGGACCTCCCCTCAGGGCTTGGTCATTGTCTCAGGTGGCTGTGACCTAGCCCACTCCCCAGCTAGCCCATGGTGGGTGTTCTGGGAACTGCACAATTCCCACTGAACGCAAGGGCACTATAGCAAACAGGGTCTGCTTTGAGCACCCTGGGCACCCCTGGGAGGAAAGGAGAGGCCAGGCAGCCAGGTCCTCACCTGGAAGGCTGCAAACCACATGAGCCAGTCCAGGCGGTAGTGGTAGGGGGAGATCAGGCATGGCCGCCTCCAGGGGTCGCCTGGCTTGCACTTGAATTCATAGTCCTCCCACACAGCACCGGGAGCACTGGCATTGGGGCTGGCTGTGCCCTGCAGGATCACTTCTGTCCTCTCCTTGGAGATGCTGTGGGGAAATCGAAGCAGGGCTGGTGGGTGTGGATTCTGCTGCTCCCTGGAGGGCTGGGGGGTTCCACCTCCCCCAGACTAGGAGAGCAGTGTTGGGAGCACCCGTGTGCCTCCTTGAGGTGGGTCCAGGGTAGAAGGGATAGAAGACTCCCTGGGGACCATAGGGCAGGGCCACCCGCACCTTCCAAAGACCCCATAGGTGTTGACGATCCTGAGTGGGCTGAAGGAGGTGCTCATGATCTGCTTGGAGCTCAGCAGGTTGAGGACCACAGGCACGCTGAGCCAGGCTAGGAGGATGCCCAGTGAGATGTTGACCACACGCCGCACCATGTGGCCTGCAGGGGGAAGGTGGGTTCTCCTTAGCCTGGCTCCCAATCCTAGGGGGGCGCTGCACTGTCCCCTTGGCCTGTCCCAAGGAGTCCCGACTGCTGTCCTACAGCTCAAGGAGGCCAAGGGACACCCTAGCTGGCCACAGGCTACCCACTCCCTGATGACAGTCCCTTGTAGGGGCCTGGCTATGACTGAAGGTTGGCTGTCCAGGTGCTTGGACACAGCAGACACCTTCCCAACTGCCCCTGGCCCCTGCCCTTATAAGATGCTGTGTCCCACCTACCGCATCCTGGCCTCAGTTGGGCCCTGCGGGCTTCCTCCTCCTGCAGTCTCAGGGCCCTCTCCTTCAGGCCTGTGGGTCCCGAGGGAAACAGGAACCCCAGAGAAGCGTCGTCAAAGCAGGCAAGGCTGGGCACGATGGTGAGCCAGTTCAGGAAGCTCAGGTTCCCGCTGAGGATGAGGACCACCTGTGGGCAGGGCCAAGCTAGTGCTAGCAGAGCCTCCCAGGGGCCGGCCATTTCCTTCTGTGCCCATTCCCTCTGGCTGCCCACAATGGTGTGAAGGGTGCCTCAACCAATGGAGACTGTCTCTCAGCCTCTAGGCCCTGTGACCATGCCTTGACACCTTTTTAATCTTTTGGTACTGGGGTTGAACCCAGGGGACTTCACCACTGAGCCACACCCCCAGCCTTTCTTAAATTTTGAAACAGGCCATCTTTTGGCCTTAATCTCCCAAATGGCCAGGATTACAGGTATGTGCCCCAGGGCCCTGTCTTAAGGTGCAGAGCTGCTTGCAGCTGGGTGTGAAGCCCACACAGGAAGCAGTGAGCCCAGGAAAGATAGGGGCTCGGGCCTTCCCCACTGGGCACCAGGTGCAGCTGGGCTTCCTGGAAGCTGCCTGCCTGCACTCCTTCCATGCCAGCTCTGTGGCAGTGACTCTTTCTGCAGCAGGTCTGGGGCAGCTGGTGGCAGAGGCTTGATCTCTGGGGGTGGGTATCGTGTATAAGGAGTCTTGAGGAACCTGAGCCTGCAGGGGGCATAGGGTTCTTGGGGTATGAGGGTCACAGGAGACAGCATGGCACTGAGGGCTGTGGATGGTGAAGAGACCACTGCAGATGCTATTGAGTCCAAACCAGGATGGTGGCCGTGGCTGACTGATGGGAGTAAAATGTGCCTGGTTTAAGTGTGCAGCTGGGCTTTGGCAAACCTTTACGCTGTGGAAGTTGTGCCATTTGGGACGTCCTGTCCCCACAAAGCATTTTGGCCTTTCCTGGGCTTCACAGGAAGGGAGCCACATGTCTGCTTCTTTTGCCCAGCAGGATGCAAGTGCCCTCAGGGACAGCGCCTGCCCCAAGCTCCCTCGGTGCTGTAGGATCCTGTAGAGGGAATAAACCTGTGCCCTTGCAACGGGCATGGCGGAGTCAGAAGCTGCTGTTGTGAGCAGAGCTGGCCTGCATGGGCTGTGAGGCTGCCTAACTGTTTTCCAGTGTGGTGGCAGGGCTATGCACTGTCTTGTGTGAATGGCCAGCATCTGGCCATCACCTTTGGGAACTGGGGGCAGCAGCTGGTGCCTGGTAGGCCTTCCCCTGCTCCTCAGGGCATGCTTCTGTCCCTCTTCCAGGAAGAGTTTGCTTAAATCTTTTCCACTGAGCTAGGGGCCCTCGTGTGTGTACCTCTGCAGGAGCTGAAGTTTTAAATTTTCATTAAGCCCAACTTATCAGTTTTCAAACTGATGAGTGCTTTCTGTGTCCCATCTAGAAGTCTGCCCACCCCAAGGCATGGCTCTTTGGGGGCCTGCCCTGTTCTGCTACCAGGTCACTTCATGCACACTGACTTCAAAAGCTCCATGGATGTCCTGCTGTGGACAGAAATGGCTCAGCAGCTGAGGAGCCTGGTGGTGGGGGAAGAGAACAGCTGGCCCCCTGCTCAGGACTAGGACGGCTGGGAAGAAGCTATATGGGACTGAAGCCCACAAGAGGAAGGAGAATGACCAGAGTCAACCAGGACTTGATGGAGGAAAATGGGGGAAGCCCAGCTCCATGGGACAGGTGCTAGAGTGACTGCCTTGGGACTAGTGTGGTGGACCCCAGGCCCAGGGGAGTTGGTGTCCTTGTTGCTAGCTGGCAGAACTAAGACACATCCTCCTCACATCCAATGGCCTACAGGCATGTGGACACACCTGAGCTGGTGGGAATGGATCAGTGCTGCTCTGCCCCATGCTGGGCACAGGCCCATGACCCTGCCACTCCTCACTGCTGGACTTTAGCCTGGGCCCAGGCCTAAGAAGGCATGGGGAGCTCTAAGGTCACGGTTGATCCGTTTCATGGATTACAACAGCAGTTTATGAGCTGTGGATTCTAAGCCACATAACCATTATTTCTTATTTTTTCCCTACAATGTTACTGGACCCTTATGCCCAACCAGCCTTGCCCTATACCTGCCCAATCCACAGCCTCTCTACCAGCTCCTCTTGGTTGACCAGGGTCCCAGGCCCACTGGTCCCAACTTGATGGGTGCCCTGGGTGGACCCAGGCTGTCTGGGGGTCTGCTGAGGGCCCCAACTGTGGTTGTTGAGTTCCCTCATGCATGGGGGAGAGTCCAGGGCTGGGTAGGGGTTCTGACCTTAAGCTGAGCTCTTTGGGGTGCTGTGGAGGACTCCCGAGCCAGGCACCCACTTCCACAGGTTGCACCAGCTAGGGCCTCTCGCCTTGCCCTGGAGTTGGCCTGGTCCATGGTCACTGCAGCTGGGAGGTAAGCAGCTTCCCCTGCTCATCCATAGCTGCATATGCACCTTACTAGACCCCTGGGCACTCCTGGCTTCCACCTGGGTCTTTGCTTCCTCCAGGGCAGGTGCTGGAACTCGTCTAGTTTCATCTTCTGTCCCTGCTCTGACTGGAAGGTTCTGGGATCTGAAAGTGCATCTCAGGCCAAGGGTCCCAGCAATCACAAAAGTCCCGTGAGGGCTGGTGTCCAGCATGCCCAGCAGGGGTGTCTCCAGGGCCCACCCCACCTATGCCTACTGGTTTAACCTGAAAAGAGCCTCCCCTGTAGCCTGTGGCCCTGGAGAGACAGGAAAGCCACATGCATGCCCCAGAGGCCACCTGGTGTCGTGCAGTACCCTGTGTGGGGCTTCTTCTAGCCTCTGTATGCCAAGCCAGGGGAGGGCAGCAGTGGCCACTAAGGCTTCCTGGACTGAGGGCCCCAACCTGCACAGCACAGCCTGGTGTCCACCTGGCCTCGCAACAATATCCTTGGAATATCCACACACTGAGGACAAGGACGGAGAGCAGACCCAGGAGACAGCTGTACCATGGCCTGTCTCCACCTGCCTGCCTTGGGCAACACCTTAGGATATAACTGTTCCACACAGAGCCTGTCAGTGAGGACCACACTCCCCTGAGTCCACACAGCAGCTGTTGGAGAACTGCCTGCCACCCCCAGACGCAGAGCTCCAGGTGCCCCAGGAATGCTGTGATCTTGCTCTGGGGGGTGACTAGTTCAAGACTAACATCACACCAGTGACTTCTGCCCCAGGCTTGGGGCTGGAACCCACACTGCCACCGTGACCAGCTGGATGTGAAGCCCACCAGAAGAACCATTCTGAGATACTGCAGGCTCTGCAGGACTCTGACCTCTCCTGGACAGAAGAGTAAACCTGTGGCACTAGGCAGTGTTTCCTGGACCTGGCGTGGGGAGAGCAGCCCTAGAAGAGTACGGTGGAGTCGAAATGGGCTGGAGAGGCTGAGACCGCTGGACCGTGCACCAGGAACGGAGCACATGTTCCTGGGATGCGTGGAGATGCACATTCTGATGACACAGGCAGAGGCCAGCAGGGACCCAGGAAGTCCACAGTAGACCTGGAAGCAGGCCAGAGGAAATGCAGACTTGGACCTAAGGGAGCTGCCGGCCAGCCCCACAGCAAAATGACACAACTTGGCAGCCTCACCTCACCTCAGCCACACCCAGCAACAGTGAGCAGGACACGGAGGTCGCCAGCCATAGCCTGGGCCGCGAGGGAAACATCGAGACAGAGTCAGCAACTGGTAGCAACAATGCCAGAACAGCTCTGTGAGAGTGGGGTAGCTCAGTGGCTAAGTGCTGGCCTCCTCCCCAGGACCGCAAAAAACAAAAACAAACCACCGTGAACCACCCTGAAATTTAAAAAGAAAACCATGAAGAACCACTAAATGGTAGCGCCAACTGAGAGGTGACAAATGACATAGGAGGCTTCCTGGGTAAGCTTCAAATGATGGTGACATTTAGAGAAAACTGGGGTGTGAATCAGAAGTAAGGTCTAAAGTGTTCCCTGACATGATGGAAATAACAGGCACAGATCAACGCAGCCAGGACGAATTACTGAGACCAGTAAAGGCAGCCACACCCACGAGAGCAGCCAGCAGAGAGAAGGACACAGCACACAGCAAGGACGCCTCCGAAGATGGACTGCAGAGCACCTGCCAGAACTCAGTGACTCAGGAAACTGTCCCAGGCAGGACTGTGGTCCCACACAAGTGGAGGTGCAGGGGACACAGAGTGCAGGAGATGGGGAAGTGAGAGGGAAGTTGGCGATGCAGCTTCTAAGTTCTTGGTGAGATAACTGAACAAGATCGTACATGCTTGTGAAGGCTGAGAACGGAACTGGTGCAGATTGGGTCTAGTACAGACTAATTTTTGATATAATGAAGAGATGGTTAATTGATGTGTCAACCTGCCTGGGCCGACGGGGCCTAAGCACTGGTAACATGCACTTCTGGGGTACCTGAGGGGTTCCTAGAGGAGACAAGCATCGGAACCAGGAGACTGAAGATCCCTCTGCCCAGTGACACTGGGCATCTTCCACCGAGGGCCTGGGCACAAAGGGTAGAGGGAGGGGAACCGTTCTCAGCTTGGGCAGGGACATCCATCTGCGCTTGATGGTGGAGCTCCTGGTTTCTGGGCCTTCCCAGATGGACAGGGACTCAGGCACTGTTTCCCCTGGTTCTTGGGTCTTTGGGCTGGGAATGGAACCACACCACTGGCTTTTCTGGGCCTCCAGCTTGCAATGGCAGGAGCTGACTTCTGTGGTGGCAGAGGCAGATCCCTCCTGATAACTTCATACTTTGGCTTCCTACTGGCTCTGTCTCTGGAGAGCCCAGCATGAACACAGTGAGGGGAATGTAACTGTGCTCACGTCCTTGTAGGGTGTCCAAACCAGGAGAGCTCCACGCTCAACCACTTTCACTTCCCATTCAAAACAAAGAAGAGTGGAGAAGAGTGAGCTGTGAGCTGTGGTGACCCCTAAGCTCTCAGTGATGCTACCCCAGCTCCAGCCAAGGTTCAGGGTGTCCCTTGGGCTCTAGTTTGGAAACTTGTGGGCTTCACTAGCACCTTCCAGGCCGCCTCTGGCAGTTCACAATCCCTCCCACCCACTCATAATGACTGGTGAGGACCCTTGGGTCCTGCAGGCTGGGGGCCTGCTGGCAGCTGGGGACAAGTCGGCTCAGGAACTCCATTTTACCATTAGGATTTCTCCAGTTTTTGAAAAAGAGAGCTAACAACCATTTGCCCCTGCCAGAGTTCAGCACTGGAGAGCCCCAGACCCCAGGACAGGCCTGGCCATGCACAGCACACTCATGTCCCTTGTGACCAGGCTCTGCTGGCATCGTTCTGTTTAGCACTGTTACATGGCTCAATGTATGCTGGTTGACACCAACCTCCTGGGGCAGCTCCTGAAGTCACCCTCCTGGGCTGTGGGCATGAGCTTGTGACTTGCTGGAGCAAGGCTGGCAAGGGGGCTACTGACCACCCTGCTAAGAGTTTAAGTCCGTGTTTGTCACAACCCTGTAGCTGCAAATGTCTGGTGGAGATGTGGTCCTGGAGCTGGGGCTGCAGGCTGGACCTCTTCTTGCTGGCCCTTGGTGTGGCAGATGCCAGAACCAGCCATGGCCACTGTCCCATGGTGTTTCTTGTGGTCTCAGGTCACTTGGGTGGCAGTGGTGCAGATCTGGCTTCTGGAGAGACACTGGGGAGGAAATATCTGCCTCCTGAGAAGGTCCTTCTATCAGCTTTCTGAGCAGGAGCTGTGTGGTGTTGTCGGAGAGAAGTTCAGTGCCTGAGAAACAGCTGGCACACGCTGACAGGGCTCCTCTCCTGGATGCATGCCACAGGCTGTGGCAATGTATCCCCCTGGACACAGTGGCCCAAGGGCTCCAATGACTGGTCCACATTCCCAGGATCTGGAAGGTTCTCAAGTCCTGAGTCCTGGAGATCTCTCTCTCTGCACAGGGAGAGAGTCCCGTGAAGGGCAAGACCTTGGGAGCATGTGCGAGAGCTGGGCTCAGGCCCTGCTCAGTGACCACTGGCCACAAGGCATTAACTTAATTGGTGGTGCCACAGCTTCCTCTCCCTGCCCCCAGGAAAGCTGCCAAGCTGCGTGGGACACGAAGGGGATGACGCCTATTCACATGTGCCCATCAGAAGCAGCAACACAGGTGTTGAGGGTGTTGGACCCTGACTCTGATGGGCTCCTGCTCAATGCCCAGGCTCAGCTCGACTCCTGCAGACTTGCCCTTCATGTCCTGCCCTGTACAACGTGCATGGATGTCTGTGTCTCTGTGCCTCTGGCGGCCAAAGCTGTCCTGCCAGTGCTCCCAGACACAGCTGTGGGCGAGCTGTCCTGCTGGCTATCCTGGAACCCTGCATTCACTGTCCTAGTGACCTTCTGGCCTGGTCACACAGCAGAACCACCTGGAAGTCAAGTTCCTGGTCTCATTGGTGGGGCCCTGGCACAAGCATATTTCCAAAGACACCCCCTGTGCTGTCCTAATGGAAGCCTGGGGTGGGGAACCCCAGACAGAACAGGGTACTACAGAGCAGTTTGGGGTAAAATCCCATCTCTGACATGACAGTGTGAAAAGTCCCTGTGACATGCTGCCCACATGGACAGACAGTGGCTATGCTACAGCCCCAGGTCAGGCCCACACTGGCTGCTTGTGCGCCTTCCCTTCACCTGGCTGTGCTTTACGTAAGAATGGAACGAGCGTGCAGTCTATGCACTCCGAGGGATCTTATGTGTTTTTTCTGTTGGTATCTGAGCCCATCACCTCTGAGGGGAACGAATCCGAGCCCAGTCCATCTGTGTCAACCGATGGCCGGCAGAGCCACAGACGAGTCCCAGTGTACTCCACAGCCAACCAAACCACAGTGCCCCAGTGGAGGCCCTGCCCGTGTGAGCCCTGGGAGCATCTGAGGAAGAGGATGAGAGGTGGTGGAGTCCTGAGCCCCGAGGTGCAGCACCAGATGTTCTGGGCCAACAAAACTGGACCCCAAAGGGAAGGCATGGGCTTCTGCATGCTCCTGCAGGGCTCAGTGGCCCAGGAAAGTGGTGCACTCCAGGACTTTCCACAGAGGACACACATGCACATACGACTTTCCCTGTGGCCAGGAATCGGGACCCTACCCAGGGTCAGAGATTAGAAGCAGCAGCGACAGAGACGGAATGAGGTCTGAGTCTCAAAGTCCAGGCACACACTGACCAAGAGCCATGTGCCTGACACATGGATAGACATCACCTAACAGTGTGTCACTCAGCTTTAGGAACCAAATTCCAACACTTGTGCCCAGTAAAAGGGATGCAAAGGTACACACTGACCATGTTCTATGGCAGTGCTGGCCCTGAGGCAGGGGCTCCTGGAAGTATAGCAGAAGGCCTGGAACTGGAAGGAGGTGGCTGTGTGACACGGGGTGTGTGCTCAATACCACTGGGCTGCACCTTTGCAACAGCACGTTTTATACCATATGTGTTAACCACAGCCAAAACCCAAGACATGGGGCCCCCCCCAGACCAGCATGGCTGGCCTGTTTGTGGGTGATGGTGCCTCTGTCTCTGGAAGAGGCCATGGGGAGTCCTGTAGCCCCACATGGCCCCACAGGGTCACAAATAGTCCCAAGACTTCTCCCAGACCCTCCCATCCCTGATGGCCAAGTCCAAGGCCCAGCCCCACCTCCTCACCACTCCATGCGAGAACTCCACCAAGATGGGTCACAGATGTCCCAACCCAGCTCCATGGTGCAGGTCAATGATGGCCATCCCTGCAGGGCTCCTGCCTTCTGAGAAGGGGCATCAGGCTCTCCTGTCCCTCCTTGCCCCTCTCTGAGCAGATGGTGGACTCTGTAGCCTTGAACCCTCCAGAACATCTGTGTAAACAGTGTGGGAGGAGGAGAGTGTGCTCACACCTCAGCCCTCCCTGAGGAAGGAGAAAGGGAACCAGTGTCACCAGGGCCCAGGTCCAACACAGGCTGTGCTCAGAAGCACCTGTGGGTTATGGGGGACTGTAGCCCCTGCCAGGGTGCCCATCTGAGGACAGCTGTCCCAGAATACTGTCCACTGGAGCCTGCTCTCAGGAAGGCAAAGGCCATGCCTACACCCTAAGACCCCACTCTGCCTGCATCACAGCTGGACCCAGGGGACATCAGACCAGGCCTTGGGGAAGAGCCACAGCCCTGAGCATTGTGTGGGGCTGGAGAGGATGCCAAGGACGGAGCCCAGGCAGGAGGTGCACCCTGCAACAGACCCTAGGACTGGGCCCACACCTGGTGCTGATGTGAAGGCTGCTACAGCATGTCATGTCTGGGCTCCCCTCCCTCACAGTGAGGTACTGGGCACTGGGTCGCAGGTTGGTGGGATTCCTGTCGTTCCTGCCGGGTGAATTCCTCACACACTTTTTTTTTCTTTTTTTTAAGAGAGTTCAAGAGAGAGAATCAATTTTATTTATTTTCTCATTTGGTCTTTGTTTCTCTGACACTTAGTTGTGTATGTAGTGCTGGGGTTTGAACCTGGGTCCTTGTGCATGCCAGGCAAGCACTCCAACCACTGCGCCACTGCTCCAGCCCCCACAAGGGTATTTTTGAGGCAATTGGTTCAAAGGTCAAAGCAAACCCCTTCCTATATGTGTTCTAGTGGCAGGACACTTTTATCTTTAAGCAGAGCAACCTTTTGCCTCTCATTAGCCCTGTCAAGTGACTTCAGCCTACTTGGAGAGGCAGGACGGGTCAGCAGAGCCTGAGGGTAGGCAGCCTGGAGGGTGGGTGCCAGCAGTGAGGCTGACCTGTAGCCTAGGCTCCTCACCCAGGCCACATGTCCAGCAGTATCCTCAGAGCTGCTTCAGATCCAAGACCTGGAGCTCAGTGTAGATGACCCACCTTTCCACAGAGGGTCAGGCAGTGACAGAGCCTGGCTAAAGCCTCTGTCCAGTACCTCCTCCCACCACAGACCTGAGGATGCAGGGGAGGATGGCTCAGGGTGCCTGTATGTCGGGTCGGGGCCCTGCTCTCCCATGGTGACCTACAAGAGAGGCCCTGGACTGCACAATGCCCCCAGCTCAGGGCTCCTGAGATGATCGTGCTTTTCTAGGCAGGCTGCCCCTCACTGGTATCTGCAGCCTGAGGCCTGCAGCTCCATCTGTGACTCTCAGAGGCGACCAGAAGCTGGCACCCAGGGAAGGGTGGCTCTGCACTGGGAAGAGATGGGTGCAAGCCATGGAAAGCAGTAGGACCTCGAGGCCTCCGTGAGGAGAGCCGGGGCCTTAACGACTAAGTCGGGAGGCAGTCTGGAATGGTGACATGCCAAGTGACTTCACACTACGATCTCTGGAAAAGGTGGAATTAGAGAGACAGAAGAAAATGTGTTGCAGACACGACCTGATGGCACTGTGGTACCCACCCCTGGACGCCTACAGATCGTCCTTGCCTGCCAGACCTTTAGTTTCACAAAAACAAGTTTTGTGGCCTGTGCCAGTTTTCAGGAGTGTTCAGAGTGCAGCTTCATCCCTTCTCACTAAAGGTTAGGTTGATTACACCAAGCTGATTGGAAACCCTCCGTTTCAACTCAACAAATACCCTGGTGAGGACCGAGGGGTCAGAGGTGCCTCGCGAGCACTCTCCCCAGCCGCCCCGCATCCAAACTGCTCTTCGATTCATCATTTCATGAGGAAGTCCAAGCATCTAGAGCTGTCCGTGGCAAAGATGTGAAGTTGGGTTTGGGAAGATGAACGAGCGGAGCACACACAGTTTTAGGGCAACAAGCCCTCTGGGTGACACATCACCTATATGTGTCCACAATCAGAGTGCAGCACAAGGGGGCACATGCTGGGTTTGGGCTCCGCCACAGCCCTGCCCCATGTCAGCATGGGTGTGCATGCTGGGGCCGCTGGGGACTGGGTGGTACACAAGAGAACCTCTGTAGTTCTCTATTACCCAAGACTGTCCCCAGAGCAGTCTTAAAGTGAAACAGCTGAGACCTTGGGCCCCGAGAGCAGGTGAGCTGTAAGGACTGAGGTGGGCCCAGTGTACTGGCACTGTGGGAGAGGTGTGGACACAGCTTGGGCTTCCAGCCAACTCCAGACATGGTTTAAACGTGGCCACTCCCCAGAGAATAAAAGATGAGGAGACAGAGGTAACAGACCCAGGGTCAGGCACTGAGAACCTCAGGACCTTCTTTGGGGCAATAACTTTGAAAACAGCTAAAACGGACCAATTCCCAGAACAATACCCACCCTGAAGCTGTCTTAGGAGGAGGGGACCTGCAAATCCTGTAGACTTGGAAGGCAGCATGCCAGTGTGGCTGGAGGGAGCGGTTGTGAGCAGGGCATGCCCTGGATGGCTGACTCATGTGGCTGTGTGATGACAGAAGCCATGCCAAGTCCACCACCCAGGAGCCTGTTAAACATAAATGCTATGCCCATGTCGAGCTTATTCTAGGGACACAGCTCAGCATTATTAACATATGTAAGGAGGGCAGACAAGGAAAGAGCTACTAAATTCTACATTCGTCTACGGCTGCGAAACCAAAGCCCCAAACCAAACACCCAAGCGAACAAGAAGTAAGACACCTTAATACAGGCAGCCAAAAAACTTAACAGACAACTGCAGTAGAGGCTCAGATGGGCTCCAGGCCCTGCCTGCTGCAGCCCCATCCACACTGCCATAAGCCATACACCAGGGAAGGAAGGGGGATGGCCAGACTCACAAGACGAGGGACACTGGCACTGTCCATGGTGGTGCCCCTGGGGCCTCTGTGACAGATGCTGAGAACCACTGGGTGCAGAGGCTGCCAAAAGAGAGACCCAGGTGGAGCAAGCTGGCTGAGAACCACTTGCAGCCCCAACATGACACCATCACGTCACCCCAGTTTTGGTGGTGGACAGAAGTCGGCTCTGTGGCCCTGTCAGCCCTTCCTAGTGGACTCCCTGAACACTGCTGATCAGTAGAGAGCCAAGCCCACCATGAGAGAACACAAGGAGCCCGTGCAGCAGGTACGGCTGGAGGGTGGGAGGGGCAGTTCCCTATAGGTGACACACCTACCTGCCATGGGCAGCACCCTCCACAGCTCTCCTGAAAGATGGAGGCCCAAGGCCCATGGCTGGCTCCTGGCAGAGGGCCAGGAATGTCCTCAGGCACATCCTTAGTGTACCACCCTACACGTTCCAACTGTGACCATGTGTGCAGCAGGGAAGGCCAGCCCAGCGCAAGAAGCTCAGGGTAGGCACCAGGAGGCCACCCAGGATCATGTACCTCAATGATGTCAGTCACACCACAAAAGTCAACAATACACAAAAGAAGATTCAAAAACCCCAACTGCTGTGCCTAAAAGTTGATGTGCAAATCCCAGCATTTCCAAGATGCTCATGGGGTATAGTGCTGCCCCTCACTGGGGTGGCACCTCGTGGCAGGAGACAAGGAGCTAAGCAGAGAGGGCAGAGTGATGAGCAGAAGGGCGGGCTGGGCACCTACCTGACAGCAAGAACATTCATCCCTGTGCAACAAAATGAGACCAGCCCAGGAACCCCAGTCCTGGTGGGCTGATATCTGCATGTGAAAGGAAACTTCTAGAACTTAAAAAACTTTAGGGCTGGACCCAGCAATACCAGGAATGTCCATGCCAGGCCAGTGAGCCTGCCCCTTGCCCCTCCAGGATGCTCTCTTGGGAGGAGTCAGACCTTACTCAGCATCCCACAAAGCCCAGGATGGGGCTGCAGTGGGGCACTACTGCAGGAGGGCAGGGCCTGGAGCACTCCCAAGTCATCCTTGAGAAGCAGTTGGCACCTTCTGTGGATATGTGGGGACAGGGTGGGGGCAGCTGCAGCTCACCTGGAACAGGATCTGCAGGACTCCGTGGAGGATGCACATCCGTCGCCCAAGGAATAGGAAGAAGGGCACCAGGAGCTCCAGGAAGTGGTTGCTGAGCGTCTCGAAGCGGTGCACCCACCAGGGTGTCCTGTGCAGGAAGTAGGCCAGGGGGTTTGGCACTGGCTGAGTCTGCAGGGATAAGAAGGCCTGTGAGCCACTGAGCTGCTTGGCTGGCTTGGCTTGGCCAGGTGGCGGGGGCTCCAGGCTGGCACAGCCCCCACAGCCCTGTGTGTGCAGAGCCCACCTGGCTGGTCTGAAAACGACTTCTTGGGAGAAGGCAATATTTGAAGCAAAAATAGGTTCTTTGTTTTCTTTAAAACCAGCACCACTGAAGGACCAAAATTGCACACCTTAGCTGCAAGAGATTCCTCTGAACCAGGTGTGCCCAAATCAAGGATGCAAAGATGCAAGAGCCAGGGAGGCAGATGGCAGGTGGCCTCTTGGGGCCAGGAAGCCATCACCACCTGCAGCAGGATGGTGCCCGGCCACTCCAGCATATGGCCCAGCTTAGGGCTCGCCTTCTTCCAGGCTGGGCAGGACCCTAGGGTCCCTCTGCCCCCCTGTGGGCTGTGGAGGCCTTGTTGTATGGGGAGGAGTTCAAGGACAGGGGTGGGGAGTCTCTGGACACAGCAGCAGGTGACCCTGAATAAGGGGAAGACAACAGAGGGAGCCATCCACACAGAGAACGAACAGAACTGACTGGAAGAAAGAGCTTGTGTCCCACGTCCTCTCAGGTATGATTCCCTTGGGGTTGGTCTTGGCCACAGAATACTGGAGAAGCATTGTCTGTCAGTCTCAGGCTCCTGCCACCCCAGCTTAGTGCGCAGTCCCTGCCCACATGGACCACAATGCCACTGCGGCTGTCCCCGGCCCCCCTGGGCACCCACGCTTGCCCTCTGGTGGGCAGCCCCTGCTACTCATCCAAACTGAGTTAAAGAAAGAAAAGCAAATGTCTGGCTGGGGTGGGAGAAGAGCTGCACTCCTCACTGAGCCATGCCGGGGCACCCAATCAACCGCCTCCCGTGCCCCCAGCGGCTCTCAGAGGGCAGGCCCCAATCTTCAAAATGCTTTCCAACAGAATGAGCAACCTGGTCTGAGCAGAGTGGGGACCAGCAGCCCTAAGGCCAGGAAAGCCCCAGGCTAGCCGACGTGCCCTCAGCCTGCCTCGCCCCTGGCAGGCCCTCTTCACCTGGGCTTTCTGGACCTACACCTGGCATGGCCTGACCCGGACTTTGTCCTATTCCTGTGGAGCTGCGTGTTCCCCTCTGAGGCTGTGGTGGAGTCTAGGAATCATGGTGTCTGACTCCACATCACTGGGCAAAGGGGATTCGAGGAATTTTGTGTCCCAAGTGGAAGTGATCTTCGAGGAGGAGGAGGAACATTGGGTGGAAAGGGATAGCACCCTGTCCAGCATGGAGACGACGTACCCTTTGGACTTGGGAGACCCCTGGGCCCCAGGGAGGGGCAGCACATCCTCTGTGGGGACTCACACATGGGGGGGCAGAGGCTTCTGAATCGGCAAGGCCATGACCCCATGTGGTGAGCTGGCAACAGCCCTGCAAACTCATTTCATTTCATTTCATGGCATGTCATTTCATATCACGTGGCATCCAACAGCCCAGAGAAGGAAGGGCGAGGGAGTAGCAAGCACCAGGTTCAGTGTCAGCCCACAGCCCGTTAGCGCCCAGAGCAAGCTCAGGGATGAGAGTGCTGCGGCAAGTGCCCGAGTGTCGGAGGGAGAAAGGCCCCTGTTCCCCATGGCCCTGGTGGGCTTCAATGCACTCTGAATGACAGAACAGCAGCTACAGTCCCTGGAAAGGAGTGCGCCATGTCTATGTGCACTTCTCCTGGGAGGCGTGGGTACTCTGGCTCCTCTGGATGGGGGCCTGCTCAGCGCGGGCACCTGGAACCCCAGCCATGTGGAGCCCCCCACGCCAGGACAGAAGCCACACTTCTGTTTGTACAGAGGCTTGGCTGCGAGCTGTGGAGGGCGACTCAACCTTGATAGCACACTCCCTGAAGCAGCAGGCAGGAGCTGAGGTGCCGCACCTTCCCCTTAGGCAGCAGTGACAGCTGTGGCTGGGGGCCGTCCTGTGCACATCTGCCCTCAGGAGATGACAGAGCAAGAAGAACACAGGGCTGACAGGAGGGTGGTGCTACCTGCTCAGGGACCTGGGGGGCACGTCTGTCCACTGTCTTCCCACTTTAAGCACAACAGATGTCGCGTTTGGGGTTTAATGTGCACAATGCCATAATTCATCTTAGACATGCAAATTCTACGTGCTGAGTTGGTTGGAGCCCGCACTGTCGCACACCTGCCCACCCATCCCAGGACGCCAGTCTCCATGCCAGCCCAGGAACCAGGTAGCAATGCCTTGGCAGGAAGCTAGCACCCACACGTGGAAGGCAGGTCCACACCCTGGATTCCAGACTCTCACCTGGTGTTTAGGGTGAGTGACTGACCTTTTTCCTGTCACCTTGGTGCTTCTAACATGTCCTAGGGACACAGGAGTGTCTATGCTGAGCTCCAGTGGGTGGAGGCTACTTGTTCTGACCAAGTGAGCCTCAGGACAACTGCAGGGCTGGCCATGTGTTCCAGGAGCAGTCAGCAGCATGGCTTGAGGCTCAAAGCAATGGCTGCCACTGTGTCAGAGCTGGCTCTGGAGTGGGTGAGAGGACAGGGAAGCCGTACCAAGGGAGCCTCTGCAGTGCTCATGTGAGCACGAGCTGCTTGGCTGCTGCCCACCTCCTGAGGAGACTGGGGACGGAAAAACAAGTGACACAGATGGTAACTGGGGTGTCTAAAGCTCCATGCCAACACCAGCACTTTGACAAGGCCGCTCTGTGTGCCGCCTGCTCCCACAGCAGCGGCCAGCTGTGTATTCCCTGGGCCCAGTAAGGGGAGTCTGTGTCCCCTCCACTTCAGCCCCAGCTACCTAGGGGACTTGTAATCACCACCTTCTGGGCTTCCCCGCATAAGGCCAGGCCTCATGGGGAAGCACTGAGGCCCTTCTCAGTGGCCCTATCCGGCATGGCGTGGAGCAGAACCTTCCGGCCGAATCTGTCAACCCCCAGTCACAGGAACCACTGACCACTACTCCAGCCATGTGGGTGAGCATGGGAGGAACCTGGGCCCTTGCAGAGAACGAAGCCACAGACACAGCAGGCATGTGGGTGAGCGTGGGAGGCTGCTCTCCGCTCTAATGAGAAACTATGAAAGAGATTACGGCCACTTAAACAAGGGAACAAACATAGCATGTGGTTATGTGTAACAGCAAATTGTATGATGTCAACAGTAAAAGGGCCAGGAGAGGGGCTAGAGCAGTGGCTTGGTGGTTACAGTGACTGCCTTGTGTGCATAAGGCTGCAGGCTTGAACCCCAGCACCACCATGTACACAATGAAGTGTTGGAGCAATGAAAGCCACGTGAAAAAGTAAATAAAACGGATTCTTTCTTACTGTCCCTCTCTTAAAAAAAAAAAAAGAAAAGAAAAATAAAAAGGAAAAAGAAAAAAAAAGCCAGGAGAGGAAATGGAAGGATGCCATTTTCAAGTTTTTTTGGCAATTTCAAAATAAGCGCAGTACCATGTGAAGGTAAGGTGAATGGAGTAAAGGTCATACTTATTACCTATAATATGTATTACATTTTACACACATATTGTATGATATATATACACACTACACATCCTAAAGTGACCACAGAAATGAAACAAAAAATTATAGCTAAAACACCAGGGAATGAAATGTAAGAGTCATGAAGACATTCCGTTTTTTTAAAATAAGGCAGAAAAGGTAAAAGAGAGAGCAAGAAATGAACAGATGGGAAAACAGAAAACAGTAACAGACTACATTAGCTAGATGCAAACAGCCCAAACACCCAGGGTAAGGCAGACTTTGTCAGTGTGGGTCAGCAGCACTTAGCTGCACACTGTCATGAGACTACTTCAAACCCAAGGGCTCAGCTAAGAGGGAAGGGAGGAAGGACCACCACAGATACTGCCATCAAGGAAGACCACTGTGAGCTAGGAGCGGAGCAAGGAGAAGAGACATGTCCACAGTGTTGCAAGGAGGTGCAACATGCGAACTTATATGCACCTCATAACAGCTCCAAAACACGCAAAGCAAACATGCAGAGAACCACACGCAGATACAGACAAATCCATAATTTTAGTCAGAAGTCTCAATCTCCCTCACTCATTAATTGCTAAAGCAAACAGAAAAATAAGGATGGGACAGAAGAGTTTAAAAACTGTAGACCAACTGGGCCTTGTTAACATTAGTAGAACACAGAGCATAGACTATTAAAGCTCAAACGGATTGATTTTCATAGCCACCCTGGGATAGTGCATTATCAATCAAAGTCGGGGAGACAGAACTCACTCAGGACAACAAACCAAGAGAGGGGCTCCCTGTGTGCCTGACAGCCATGGCCACTGCCACCCCTGAGATGGTACTCCAGGTGTGTGCCTGGAGTTCATCCTTGGGTGGGTGGGGGTGGTGAGAAGGACTGACCCTCTGGAGTGATGCAGAAGACAAGCCCAGCTGTGTCCCCGGCGGCTCTGATGTTCTCCAGCCCCTGCACATACGAGACACTGGCAGAATCAGCAGACCTGCCAGTGGACAAGTCAATAAGCCACAGCTCCCCATGTTCTGGGCCTAACTTCGTCATGGGTTCCGGAGTTAACTGTCATGGCTTTCAAGGATAATGTCAACCTTAGTACAGATTAGTCCCAGGTCAGTGGACTCCTAAATCTCTGGGTGCTCAGTGACCCCTGTCCAACTGTAGCCCAAGAGAGCTGGTTGTGCACGTCTCCCATCACAGTTAGAGCAGATTCTGCTGGCCCGAGGCCTACACAGAGCAGCTCTGGAAGCAGGAGAGATGGAAAAGGTGCTGAGCTTTCTGGTGGGGAGTTGAGACACAGCCCCAGCCTCAGCCTCTGCATACGCATGTGCCTGCATGAGACTCAAGGGAGCAGGCTAGAAAGGGCGCTCATGGGACACTAGGCTCTACTTGGTCATAGAATACGCCTGAGTGAAGAAAGATAGCCCGGCCTGGTGGTTTTTTTTGTTTGTTTGTTTGTTTTTATTTTTTTTAAGAGAGAGGGATAGTGAGAGAAAGAATCAATTTTATTTAGTTTTTCATGTGGCTTTTGTTGCTCCGACACTTCATTGTGTATGTGGTGCTGGGGTTCAAACTCGCGTCTCTGTGCATGCCAGGCAAGAGCCTATAACCACTGAGCCACTGCTCCAGCCCCCCTGCCCATGTGTTTAAATGTGAATTCCCACAGCACTATCAGGACTCAGACAGCCTCAGTGCCTGGGGAGGAGCCTGGTGTGTGGGGTGGGGCATGCAAGAGCCAGAAGCTTCCACAGCAAAGCCATCCTGGGCAGGAGAGCCCTGTCCTCTAGGGATTCACTTGGAGCCCTGGGAATCAGCATGCAGGGCCACCCTGGGCTCCATTCAGGGTGCAAAAAGGTGGCGGTCAGGGCGTGAAGCCAGTGATAGATGCCGTGTGCTGGGTGTGAGGTGGGTAGTGCAAGAACAGTCTGCTGTGGACACGCCATCAGTCTCCAACCCCTTGCTGTAGGGGCCCCAAGCAGAGACCCCAGGTGTGGGCACCGAAGGGGCTCTTGCCTCAGGACCCTCAAGTGGCACTGACCACATGCAGGGTATGGCCCATGCTGCTGAGGATGGCTTGCTACAGATCTACAAGGTAAGTTGCCTCCCTCAGACCTCCACACAGTCATAGGACCTGCCTGCTGCCTGGACACCTGCCTTCTGTGGCTGGCATGGAAAAGATGATTCTGATGCTGACTGGGAGAAGCGACCCCACACTGAGAAGGCACATAGAGAGGCTCTGAGGGACCACAGACCCCTGCTGGAATAGGGGCTATCTGTGCAGAGGATTTTGCAGACTCCTGATCTTGTGAGCTCCTGGAACCTTGCTTAGGTTCCTGAGGCTCTGTAGGCTGGAGGTCCCATGTGCTCCTGTGGGCTGCAGGGACTGGGCATGGTCACTGCAACTCTGAGCCTTTGGCAGGGCAGCTCCCGTTGCCAGGAAAGTGGCAGGATTAAAAGACAATATTAAATTTCCTCGAAATCCCCAGCAACAGAATTTAACTCCCCTACAAATATGTATGTGGCTGTTTGCAGTACTTGATGTCCCTGGCCTGGAGACCCAGCTCAGGACATTTTCTATTGTATCAAAACCATCTGGGGGCTGTGGCTGTAGTAGTGGCTCAGAGGTTGGAGCGCTTGCCTGGCATGTGTGAGGACCTGGGTTCAAATCCCAGCACCACATACACAACTAAGTGTTGGAGAAACAAAGGCCAGATGGAAAAAGAAATAAAGGTGATTCTCCCTCTCCTCTTCAAAAAGAAAAAAAAAAAACACCCCAAAACATCTGAGGGAATCTGTGCCCTGATCCTTCCTAATAACCTGACTTCTTATTTTTATTTTAATTTTTTTTAAAAGAGAGAGAGGGACAGTGAAAGAGAAAGAGAGAATCAATTTTATTTAGTTTTTCAAGTGGCTTTTGTTGCTCCTAGACTTTGTTGTGTACGTGGTGCTGGGGTTTGAACCTGCATACTTGCACATGCCAGGCAAGCGCTGTAACTGATAAGCCACTGCTCCAGCCCCTTTTTTTATTTTATTTTTTTAAGAAAAAGAGAGTGAGAGTGAGCCAGAGAGAGAAAGAGAAAATCGATTTTATTTATTTCTTCATCTGGTTTTTGTTTTTCCAACACTTAATTGTGTATGTGGTGCTCGGATTTGAACCCAGGTCTCTGCGCATACCAGGCAAGCACTTTAACCCCTGATCCATTGCTCCAGCCCAAGCGGGGTCAGACAACATGGCTGGAACACTCCATGCAAAGGCTCTCACCTGCTGGTGCCAAGGGATGGGCCACTGAGGTGAGATGCACGCTCACAGGCACGGGGCTGGGGGGCCCCAGTCTTCAACGGGGTGGCAGGTGTCATAAGCTGTCCATCTGCACAGGTCCTTAGCTACCTTTACTGTCCTGTGTCACTCCACGTGCATCCTGCAGCTATGACTTAGTGAGGCTTGTGGAAGACACAGGCTCCTGCCCCTCTGCTGGTCTCTCCTGTGTTGATGGGACCTTCCAGGCCCTCTAGGTAGTTTTGTGGACTACTCTGGTCAAGTGCTTTACAAAGCAGACCCCTCTTCCTGCTCCCTGCCCCTGGTCCCTGGGCAGTGTCGGGATGGATCCTCTTAGGAAGACAGCTAGCAAAGTCCCCGCTCCTGTTCCCTCCCTGGGTGAGTGTTGAGGGCCTCAGACTTTCTCCCCAGGGCCAGCCTCATGGACAGGAGCCAGTGTGAAGCAGGTCAAGGCAAAGCCAGTCCTTCCCAGAACCTAATTCCTTGCCCTGCCCTGGGGACTGCTGCAGATTAACCAGGGTGGGGGTGTGAATTCATTACAGAACTTATTGTGCTTTAAAATTTTCCACGGGGAACAATAAAAACTTAGAAATCACATCAGAAAACCGGATAAAGCAAAAACATATCACACGGCCCCAGGCAGGGCCCCAGCACCGTGGGGAGCTTTGGCCTGCACCAAGCAAAGAGAACCTCGGCAAGGCACACACAGCTTCCACTGCCACAGGGCCGCCAGTATGCTACGCCTCCTGTCCTGGCAGGAGTCCTCCAGGACCCCAGGTGTCTCTGATCCCCATTCCCCACGCTAGGGCAAGGGCCCTCACACATGGTAACCACATGCTGGGAGGACCCTGAGCGGCCCCAGTGGGCACTGCTGGGTGCTCTTCCACCTCTGGGCATGTCACCACTTCCCAAACTCAGCCAACTCCATTTCTCCTGGGGGACATCCTGTGGCTCTGGGACTTGTTGGCCATGATGAGGAACTTCCTTGAAAGAAGGTTCAGGAAAAGAGGATCCATGAGGAAAAACGGGAATGCAGGATCCTCACGGGAGCATGGGACCTGCAGGGGAACCTGCACTGCCATAGCACTGCTCTGAATTCCTGCCCTTGTGGGCAGTCACAGCTCAGTCCTGCAGCTCAAGAGGGAAGCAGGTAACCACAAAGGTGCAAAGAGAAGAAACCACTTAGCACAGCTGGAGGACTCCACACTGGAAACCCACACCGGCCAGTGGTGGAAGCCAGCAGAAGGCAGCCCACAGATGGCAGGGTCACAGTGGGAGTGGCGCTGGTGCTTCACAGTGTGAAGATGTGGCACAGTGCCCCTCTGAACTCAAGAGTGGCAGAGTTTGAAAGAAGGATAGGACAGGACTGAGGACCTCATTAGCCCATGGTGCTTTGCAGGATGTGGACCCCCTATAATGTCGAGACCCCCTAGTTAATGATTTGTAACCAACTTCCCTGTTCCCATCAGCACCTGCCCTGTGTTGAATGCACAGTAGAGGTAAGGGGCAGCAAGGGGCAGAGACCATAACATGGTGTCCCTCAAGTCATTGCTCTCACCCGAGAGAAAACAGACCTAGCTCAGGTGGATCAGGCTACAGCTGCCTGAAAGACACTGCTGCCCACAGGCCCTAACCCCAGGGCACAAGCAGAATAGACATGGCAGCCCTGCAAGTCCCTGGGCTCCCAGAGCACAGGTAGAGTGGACACAGCTGCCTGGTCATTCCTGAGCAGTGAGCATTTAGCAGCAGGCACCCCAGCTGAGACTGTGGCCAGGAGTGTGGACCCCATGAAAGGCAGTGGGCCTTCTGCTCTGCCCCTTGTGCTGGGCACTCCCCTCCCTGCAGGCTCTTGGGACTAAAAGGAGCATCTCAGGCTGGGCTGTCCTACACATGCCTGGACATGTGCACTTACCTGTATGCACACATGCACACACACATACATGCACTGGCCCAAGCCAACCTGCACAGATGTGCCCACATCCAGCCTGCTGTTCCCGGTACAGCTGCCCCATGTGCCTACCCGAGCACCAGGCTGGCCAGGGTGGGGGTGGCCACAGGTCAGCTGCTCTTGCTCCAACTTAGAACCCAACTACACAGCCTGCTTGGATGCTGGTGGGGTTGAGGGCTCAGAAGCAGCAGGAGTGGAAGGTTTCCAGCATGAAGGGTTGACGGGCATGCCTGACGCAGGCAAGCACCAGCACAGAACTGTGTGACCTCAGCCACTCAGCCCTAGAGCAAGGCAGGGGGGCAGCAAAGAGACCAAGACACAGGACAGGGAGAGATGGAGACACAGAAAGACGAGACAAAGACAGAGGGAGCTGGAAAAAGGAGATGCAGAAAGAAAAATCAAGGGAGTTAGGGCCACACAGGTGCCACTTGAAAGTCACGGCTCTGTACAAACCCACTGCAATGTGACCCCCAGTGGGCGCTGTGGTTCTAGGCAGGCCACAGAGCAACTTTCAACTGCACCGCAAGCCCAAACAAGGATATTTTAAGGTAGAAATTTGTGTAAAATATTTGGGGGCAAAAAATTTGCTTGTTTTTGTTTTCTTGCAAGCTGCGTCCCCAGCCCCTTTCATCTGAGACAGCGATAAGTTGCTCAGTTTGGCCTGGAACTTGCCATGCCCCTGCCTGAGCCTGCTGTGTAGCTGAGGTCACAGGTGAGGCCACTGCACCTGTCCAGGAGTTCAGATTTTGACCATCCTGTGCAGAGAAAGCTGGCCACTAACAGCATTTGCTGTTTTCAATGGAATACTGTGGTTGAGGGTGACTGAACAAGGGACAGAGCTGCCAGTAGGCAAACTGCACTGACTTTCCCCTCGTAACGTCTCAAGGCTGGGCCTGTACAGTTTTGCCAAGACTGCTGCAGTCACCGTCACCTGCTGGAGCTCAGCCCACCAGTTCACTGCAGGGTTCACATGCTGTGTGAGGCTAGCAGTGGAGCTGAGGGACCCTGGATGAGATGATAGGGGGACTGCAGGCAGGGTGATATGATGGAAAGCAGAGCCCTGCACCTACCTGCCCCTCCCTGGGTCACCAGGCTGCAGAAGGCACACGAGCACTGCTTTGGCCTCTAAAGGGTGGTGGCTGTGGGCAGGGCCGTAGGCAGCGAGACACTGTGGCACAACGACAACTTCACCTCCAGTCTTCACATAGGGTCTTCTCAACTATGATGTGTGCTGCGGGAGATATGCCTTCAACAGGAACTCCCTGAATTGAACCACCTCCTGGCTGCTCTGCATGACCCTTCAGAGCTGGGCAGCGCTGCAGCACCCAGTTGGCATGCTGCCCTAGGAAACAGGCACTCTGTGGCTGCTGTGCTGTTTGGCCGTCAGGAAGCTCAGGAGCAGTCCACAGGCCCTCACAGCAACGCCCAGTGGACTTGGCTCTGGGACAGCTGCTCACACCCTGGAGCTTCTGAGAGCCAGTGAGAGAGGTCCTCACAGCAGGAAGCCCCTTTCCACCACACCAGAGCTCAGGCAAGTGAGACCACTCCTGGGGGGCAGTCACAGCAGCAGTGCCTACCAGGTGCTGAGGGAACTTCCTGCCTACCTGGCACCTGGGTAGGGTGCAGGAAATGGACTTGATCCTCAGTGGCCAGGGAGTCATCAGCTGGACCCACATAGTGCAGCCTCCGTAAAAGAAGAGGCTCAAGCTCTTGGGATGGTGAAGGCGTGGGTGCTGGGATGGCCTGTGTCTTGCCTCCAGCTGTTCCTGACTGTACTCCTGTAACCCGCAACCGTGACCAGACTGTCCAGAGTTCTGAGAACTGCAAACTACCCAACCTGAAGGGCCCGTGGGCACTTGCCTGTAGCCAAACTGTCAGTAGTGGGCAGCCTGGGATGTGTTGCTTACACCTAGCACCAGAGTGAGGCTGTCAGATCTGTGGCTGTGGACCCTATAGGGCATCATATCACTCACTTCCTGGCTGTCAAAGACTGGCTCAGCAGGTCCATGAGTGCTAATCCCATGAGGCCTGGCTTGGCCCTGACCTGACTCCAGGGCACACTGGTTACCTGCCCATGTCCCACAGGGCTGTGGAACAGAGGACTTGCCCCTCAAAGCACTCCTGAGAGGCCAACCCAGTAGCATTGTCCCCCATCTGCACCACTGCCCTGTGAGCTACAGGTCACTGAGAGCACAGGCCCAGAAGCACGGGCTGGCTCCAACCAGAGACAGCCTGACCCTGGGCCAAGCTCTAGCTGTGGAACCCAGGGGAAATGATGCTACGACACAGGCTGCACCAAGAACCCCAGCCCCAACATGCCCACCCCAGCCTGGCCAGTCAGGCCTGCTTGCCATTCCAGGGCCAGCCTGAGCTGCCCAGCTGTCCCTTCCCTGGTACCAGATGGGACAAGCACCCTCTGCCAGCCCTCATGGCATGCCTCCATGCTGCGTTTAGTGTGTAGCTGGGGCTAGGCCCAACTTCACACCCTCTGCTGACAGTACCAAGGGCAAGAGCTCAGCCAGGCCACCGTAAAGCCTGCATCCCAGGGCCAGAAGCCACATGGTAAGAACAGGTATCTGGCCCTCAGCAGTCCTCATCCAGGGGACCAACTCAGGCCTATCCTTCTGGAGCTCCTGGGCTGGGAGACCGGGTGGCTGGTGTGGCAGGACCCCATAGCAGCACCAGCTGACCCATGAGGGGAAGTGGCTCCCTTTACCCACAGGCCTCTGGCAGGTTCAAAGCAGCCCTGATACACAGGAACTTGCAAGACCAGCCTTCCATCCCAATCCTCCTGCACCTCATGCAGCAGTGGCCAAGGAGTTTCCACGGACATGACCCTGCCTCAAAGAAGAACCTGTGCCCCAGCCCACCAGGTGCTGGGGAAGGGGGTGAGGATCCTAGATGTTCCAGAGCTCAGAATGGGCCCACACTTGAGGTGGGGCTCACACCAGGACAAGTAGACGAGAGCCTTGGCACCAGAATGCAACTGTTGTGTAGGGCACATACCCAGGCTCTGAATGCAGCTATTCTGAGGTGTGCACCTGGGTTCAGGATGCAGTCGGTTGAAGGTGCACACCCAGGTTTGGGATGCAGCGGCTCATCTACCTGGGTTGAGGTCACAGCCACTCTGTGGCGTGCCTGGGTTTAAGACACAGCTGCTCTGAGGTGCACGCAGGGTTTTCTAACAGGGGACGGTGTTACTCCCATTACAAATACTTCCTGACAGTTCACAGGCTTGCCAACCCTGACCTGCAGGTGTCCTGTGTCCACAGCACCTGCTGTTATCCACCCTTGCTGGTGTATGGGAAAACTGAGCAGTTGCCATAGAAGGTTCTGGCCCCTGAGGGACAGGCCAGTTTAGAACTCATCCACCAGGATGAAGGCTCTGGGCCTTGTCCTCAGGGCAGGGGCACCAATGGCAATTCATGTAGACGATTCAGGCTGCCTGCTCCTGTGTGGTGGCTTCCCCATCATGGACAAGCCTGAGAACATTTCCTCTCTGGCATCCCACCCCAGGATGGAGGCGCTCACAGGTCCTTGGCAAGGCAGGCAGGACAGAATTTCCGGGGACATCTGACAGGAGGAAGGGAGCCCTTGAGACTTTAGAAACAAGTTTAAGACATCCTGGTCAGACCAAGCACCAGAGCTGATGTCCCTGTGACCAGCTGATAAACACAAAGCACAACCTGAGCAGGCAGCCCCCTTAGCACTAGGAGGTGGCCAGTGCTCAGAGCCAGGGATGAAAATCTCAGGACATCCTGAGGCCTGCATACACAAGTCCTGGCAGTGAACTTCATGGACAACCAGGGGAAGCATGGAGGGGAGCCCTACAGGATGGGATCCACAGCGCCAACACCAACCAAAGATCACCAAGTCACATGCTGTCCCATATCTACCTGCAATATGAGCACATGAGTGCCTGGCAGGGACAGGACTATTGGGAGGAACTGAAGCCTGGGATGGGGCATGTGGAGGTCTGGAAATAGCAGGAGTCATGCTTGCTTGGGGGTGATGGAGTCGCAGAGCAGTCCCCACCCTATACCTAGCAGGGAGGACACATCTGGGGAGCTGCAGCCCCAGAAGGGTGAGGAAAGCCAGCAGAGCCAGCTGGACCTGCAAGCAGGGTGGGCCAAACACTCTGCTCACCATCTTGTGACCTGTCTTACCCCACCCCAGGGAAAGCTGGGGGCAGGGGACGTCCCCAGTGAACGGAAGGTGGCCTAGCTGCTCACCTCATAGTGGTAGTCCAGGCAGGTGAGGTCTCGCCAGCACTGGTCCCCACGAATCTTGATCAGGCCCTGCAGAGATGAGAGAGCAGGCAGCATCAGTCACAGGGTCCTGAGCAGGAGCGCCCAACCAGCAAGCTTGGGCTATGGGGAGCAGACCAAAGGGACCACTTCACATGTGCACACTCTGAAAGGCAAAACTCAGTTTCTGTGAAGACATATCCAGGCCTCTCCTGATGCCCGAGACAGATCCACATCCCAGCATCTGTGCAAAGCCAGAGCTTGCCGGGCTTTGTCTGAAACTAGCTTCTGGCATCACGGTGTGCCACTATGGCAAGGCAGTGGATTCTGCCACAGATGAGCTCCCGCCCATGCACCTACCCTGTACCAACAAGCTGCCGCCCAGATAAAGGACTTAAAGCCATGGCCGGTGGGTGGTGCTCCTGCACACATGTGGCAGTCACTACCGTGGGACAGCACATGCAGGACCCCACACCCAGGCCGATAGGGTCTCCCATGCCCTAGGCCCAAGGAGGAAAGCAGGGACTCATGGGTGGTGAGGACACATGGTAGAAGAAGCTTCCAGACCTGCGAGGTTGTCTGTTTTGGGGCAGACCTCAGGCAGCGTGACTGTGGAGAACAGGGATGCTACCAAGTAGCTGGTCCCCTGCAGCCCTGACCTGGCCACCCAGTGCCCAGAGAAGAGGACAGCAAATGTACGCCATCTGCTTTCTCTTGGGCATCAAATGATTCATTCACGAGTTAGAAAAAAAATGTCCCTACCAGAACTAAACCTCAGCTTGAGATGCAGAAGTTTGCTTCCACTTCCAGTCTCTTCCACACTGGCTGAGCTGTAAGGTAACAAACAACTCAGCTATCAAACCCAGCCTGCTCTTGATATGCTGGATAAGGTGGCCATATCTATCCCTGGCAAAGTCCCATCAGCTCCACTCCCCACCATCCACTGTTCACTCATCCATGATCTATCCACCATCCATACCCAACATCCATTCATCCAGCAATCTATATAACCACCCCTACCCATCATCCATGCACTGAAATCCATCTACCACTCATCCAGGATCTATCCACCATCTATCCACCTATCATCCATGCATCTATCATCCATCCACCAGCTACCTAATATCCACTCATCCATGTCTCCATCCACCTATCATCCATTCACACATCCATCAATCACAACTGTCTATCGTCTACCCACCCATCACCCACTCACCTATCATCCATCCATAACTTATCCATCATCTCTCCATCATCCATCAATCCACCATCCACCAACATTCACTATTCATTCACCCATCATCCATGCATTCATAATCAACCCATCCCTCATTCATAAATGATGGATTACCATCTATCTTACATCCACCCATCATGCATGAAATCTATGATTCATTCATCATGTAACTACCATCCATCAAATACCCACCCATCTACCCATTGATCACCCATCAAACATCCTTTATCTACCCATCCATCACTCATCCACACATTCATGATCCATCCATGACTGATCCATCTTCTAGCCACTAGAAATCCAACTCCACTTATCACCCAATCATGATCTATCATCCACTCATTATTCATGCAACCATCAATACATCCATCTGTCCTCTAACCACCATCCATCCACATAGCCAACATCCACTCATCTATACACACATTATCCATCACTCACCCATCCACTATCTATCTACCAACTATCCATTCACTCATCCAACATCCATTCACCCATCATCCACATATCCATTAATGATCTACCCTCCACCCATCAAACATCCTTTATCCACATAATCCATCACTCATCCACCATCCAGTCACCTATTCAATATCTACTAATCCATCATCAAACCATCATCCATCCTTCCATTATCTATCTACCATCAATCCAGCATCCACTCATCAATCCTCCATCACCATGCATCCATCATCCATCTTCCATCCATAACTCATCCAATATGTATCCACCATCCATCCACCATCCACCCATCCACATATCATCCATGTATCTATCTTGCATCCATACTCATCCATCATGAACCATTTATTCAACATCTCCTCGTTTATCCATCAGTTATCCATCCACCATCCCTCCATTATTTATCCATAATCCCTCTCATACCCAACACAGACCCATCATCCATAATTCATGCATCACTCATCCATCAGTCTTCTCTCCAGCACCCATCCAATAACCATGTACCCACACATCACCCTTTCATCTATTCACCATCCATCTACCCATTTAACATGCACTCGTCCATCCATCCATCCACTTATCCATCATGCACACATCCATTATCTACCCATCAACTCTCTACCATCTGTGCATGCACTACCCACCTACCCACCCATCATATATCTACCATTCCTCCATCCATTCAACATAAACTCACCCATCCATCATCCATCCACACATCACTCACCCATCATTTATCCACAGCCATTCAACATCCATTCACCCACCATCATCCCTCCATCATCCCTCCACCATCCAACATAGTCACATGCCCATGATCCATCATCCATTCACCCATCATCCGTGCACTCATCTACTCATCCAACCCATCATATATACTTATTCATCACTGTTTCATCTGTCCAACATCCACTCATCCAACAATCCATCATCCACCCACCTATCATCCAGCCAACATCCATGCATCCACCTGTCATTTATCCACCCTGTATCCACTATTCAATACCCACTCATTCACCCATTCATCACTCATTCACCTTCATCTATCCAATGCCCATCCACTCATTCAACATCCATTCATCTACCTACCCATCAGCCCACCCACCTATCATCCATCCAACATCCATGCATCCACCTGTCATTTATCCACCCTGTATCCACTATTCAATACCCACTCATTCACCCATTCATCACTCATTCACCTTCATCTATCCAATGCCCATCCACTCATTCAACATCCATTCATCTACCTACCCATCAGCCATGCATCACCACCAATCTATTACTCATTCATCATCAATCTAACATCCCACCATCATCCAAAATCCCTTCATATGTATCACTCATCTCATCTATCAAAGATCCAACATCCACTCATCCATAGTCCATCTACTCATCATCTATCCATTCACCTATCCAACATCCACTCACTGATGCATCCATCATCTATCAATATCCTCATCCATTCATCCACCCATCACTCATCTATTTGTCATCTATTCACCTATCCCATTCACTCATCCAACCATTCACCGACTGAACATCCACTCATCATCCAAGTATCCATCACTTATCCACCTGCCCATCCATCATTCATCCATCATGTATCCACCCACCATCCATCCATCACTTATCATCTGTCCATCCATCATCTAACACCTACTAATCCATCCATCCATCACTCCATCTATCTACCCATTATTTATCCATCATCCATCCACCTATCTGCCATCATCCAACAGCCATTCACCCAGTCATCCTTCACCCATCTATCCAATATCCATTCACCCATGATCCCTTATCCATTCCCTTACCTATAGAATATCTATCCTCCATCCATCAACCCATGATCCATTCAATATCCATTCACTTTCCATCCATATCATTCATCTATCTACCCATCCATCATCCCCCACCCATGTGCCTATCACTCACTCACCTATCCACCATCTATCCACTCCACATCCACAGTGTATCACCCATCACCTCCCCATCCATCATCCATTTATCCACCAATTCATTCATTCATCCATCACCCACCCATTACACATCCATATACATATCATCAATCCATCATTCACTCACAGACCTGGACTGAATCTTTGTGAGGTCCAGTTGGGCACAGAAAAAGCCATATCCTAGTAGGGGTAGAGTAGGTAGGAACATCAAAGGTGCAGAGAAGGGCCTGGAGCAGATGCCTCAGGGGGCTATGACAAAGTGCTACAGATGGGTAGTTTATAAATAACAGGTTTATTTCTCACAGTCTGGATGCTGGAAGTCAGCTAGCATGGTTGGTTCTGGTAAGGGCCCACTTCTGGGTTGCAGATGGCTCACCTCTTGCAATGTTATCACATGGAGGAAAGAGGATGAGGGGTCTCTGTGGGGACCTTTTTGTCAGGACACTAACCCCATTCACAAGAGCTCCCCCCAACAGAGGTGTGGGAGGTAGCAGGCCCCACCTCTTAACATTATCAGACTAGGGGTCAACATTTGACACATGGATTGGGGGCACCCAAATGTGCAGCTCACAGGAGGCAAGCCTGCAAGTGGATGGGTGACAGGATCAGGACGGGGGTAAGCCCTGAGAGTCAGGGGCTGCCAGATAGGTGCAGGGAGAATGGAGTACAGCAGCCCTGGACAAGAGCTAGTGTGTCTGTAGCAGAGAGGACAAGGAAAAGTCATGACAGGAAAAGCCAGGAGGCTCCTGTGGAACCCGGACCTGGTCTATCAGCAGAGACAGTGAGGTCAGCTAGCGACACAGCCAGTGAGAGTCATTACCAGCACAAGGGCTGGCTAGCCATTTGGAAGGGCAGTCAGACCTCCAGGAAGAGGCTAGGACTACTATCCACAAGTTTTTGGTTGTCTGGATCTGCCCCAAGCTGCCCAGAATAATCTTCCTTTACTAAAATCAGGTGAGGACACTGTAATGACACCTGCAAAAAAACCTCCCCTGTGGGACTGGAGCCATGGCTCAGTGGTTGGTGCACTTGCCTGGCATGTGCAACCACTGGGGTTCAAACCCCAATACCATATACACAAATAAATGTCAGAGAAATAAAGGCCAGATTGAAAAAAAAATAAAGTTGACTTGCTCTTTCCTCTCCCTGTCTCTGTTAAAAACAAACAAACCACCACCAACAAAAAACCCTCCAACATGGATCAGCGTTTGGGGGATGGATCCAGGTCCAGGTCCAGGTCCAGACAACTGATTCTCACATGGGAAGGACATGGGGTGGTTGGGGGCTCTACTGCTTGGGGCAGTACACAGTTGTCAGGTTCTCTGGTCGTTGTGTGGTCAGCAAAGTGTGCAGCTTCTGCAGTTGTCCAGGTAGGATGACCTGGGTAGGGGCAGGGCCATGCAGAGGTTGGATGTATCTGAACGTGGAGTACAGGGTATGGATGAGTGTGGGAGCAGATGGGAGAGCAGGAAGAGCTGTGGCCACATGGGGATGCTTGCCTGGCCCCTGGAGGCAGGGCAGGGCCAGAGATGAGATTGCAAAGGAGCTGGGTAGGTACAATGCCAACCAGGCGCCACAGATTCCATGAGCTCCCCTGCACAGGCTGCACACAACACCTAGCTGCAAGGCTGGTTTTGGAGGAGCCACTTCCTGAGTCAGCGTCAGAGTCTCTTGGGTCCTGTGGACTCCTGCTGGCACCTGTGGGTCCCAACAATATGGGGGAGCCACATGCAGCATGGGGATCAAGTTGTGCCCTGTGTTCTAGGAACACTGCCATTCAGACCCGTGGGAGCAGTCCCCTGGACAAGTCATGTCTTTGGAACGTGGTGTGGTTGGAACCACATATCCTAATGGCCAGCCAGCCCCTATGCCAGTGATGACTCACTGGGGACAGGGAAGGCATCCATCAGGAGCACCTGCCTGGACTGTCATGTTTGTATAGCACCTCAGTCACATGAGGTGTGTCCAGTTGACCAGGACCTGAGCCAGCCTGCTGTCCCAGGCCCCACGCTGCACCTAAGTGAGTGGCTCTGTTGGCTTGTGGTGAACGCACCTGCTGGGCAGGGAAGCTCAGTTATCACCCTTGACTTTGTGAGCCTGGCAAGGTGCTCCCATCCCCTCAGAACCCAAGAGCAGGACTCTTTGGGGATTCAAACCAGGAAAAGAAAGAAAAAAACCAAAATAATTAAAATGTCATTCAAATGCTAAGCTGATATGAGACACTTAAAAATCTGAATTCTTCCTGAAGGAGCGGAGGATAATGGTGCTCCTCCCACCTCCTCCCACACTGCAGATGCCAGGGCCCCAGGGTCCTCCTTCCAGAGTGAGTGTCAAAGGCACAAAGCCCTCTTTGAGCCCCATTCAGCCCAGAAACAACTGTGAAAAAAATGGCAGAGTTGGACCACAGCATGGCAGACCTAAAAGGAGTCAAGTGACCCATAGTTGCCCTATGACCCTCCTGCTCTCAGCTTGGGAAGGAGTGCTGAGATGCGGGAGTGCTCTGGGCTGACAGAAGATGGGTTGATCTCACTGTGAGCAGGGGCTCCAGGAGCTCCTCTTGGAGACTCACGGTCCTAGACCTCTTCTCAGAAGCTGCCACTGAGCATGGGGACGCCATGGTCTCATATGTGAGAAGGAAAGCCTGACTCCAGTGCTGCTCTGGGCACCCCACTCCTCTGACTCAGTCCCTACCAGGGGCAATGGTCCCTCTGTGCCCAGGGGAGCTGTGCTTCCCTGGAACCTCCACAAGCAGGTGAGGGGCCTGAGCTCCCATGTGGATGACATGTGCTCCAAGAGCTGGAATGGGGCAGAAGCTACACCTTAGGCTACAGTGACCTTGGCTTTCTGTTTGACAGCTCAGTGTACCCTGTGACGTGTCCCACAGCACTGTCCTGTGCTTATGTGCACGAGAGCACTGCTGCTAGGCAGGAATGTCCCATGAGTGCTCTGGTTCAGACATGCAGACTGCCCAAGTTTAGCTGTCACAAAAGGCAGAGTGCTGACTTGAGGAGAACCCAGCCCCTGAGAGCACCCTTGCACCAGGGCGGCTGGCACAGGATGGCAAGCCAGCACTCTCCCGCCTAAGGGGTCCACGGGATGCAGGCAGGGACCAAGCTGCCCTTGGGAAACAGTCTAGTACCTCCATCTGGGCCCACTGCTTTTGTGCTTCTAGGGATCTGGGGCTGGGATGGGTGCGGGAGCTCAGCCTGCAGGTGTGTTCCCGTGGGCATTGAGCAGGTCCATTCCCTGCCCCAAGCACCCAGTAAAACAGCTGGGCTGTAGCACACCAGCCCCTCAAAGGATGCCTGGCCTCGCCAGAGCCAGGAGCACCACAGGGTCCACAGTGGCCAGGCAATGCTAAGACCCCCCATCACACAGCAAGCAGCCCAGGGGTGCAGAGTGAGGTCTTGTAGTCACAAGCTGCGTTTCCCCCAAACCTCAATCCCATGGGACCCCACCCAGGGGGATGGCTATTTTCACCACCACGTGGGGACTTCAAGAATGGCTCTGCCACCCACACACAGAGCTCCACCTGACTCTGTAGCAGCCGCTTCCCCTAGAAGCTGCAGCGTCTCCCCCACCAGGCAGACTCACTATTTCACCATGAGGGTTTCAGCTTCACAGCCCATCAGAATTCACGTGCACTGTCCTTTTCTCCTTGTGAAACAGTGTGAGTGAGCAACGCCTACCCTGAGCCAGGGAGCAGCCTGGGTGTGCATGGGAGGCTTACAGCCAGCCCAGGAAAGCCACTCAGGATTCCTAAAGCTGCTGTGTGGGGTTTTGCACCATCCCCAATTCTGGAGACCCTTTGAAATCTCAGGACAACACCCATGCGTGACAGCCTTTGACAAAGCCCTTGAGGAACAGTGAGAGGGTTCTGAAAGGCTGGGCCATGCTAGGACTTTTCAAGCCCCTAAGGATCCCATCTCCCGCCTCCGGCTGCACACAAACAGCTGGAGGTCAGAGGCGCAAAGAGGTTGATGGAGAGGCTGCCTGGGAGCGCCAAGAGGGAGGCCTGCAGCTGGGGGCCAGACTCGGAGGTCTGCCCTTTCCGGGGCTCTCTGTGCAGGATGACAGAGCGGGAAGAAAGCCCCTTTTCTTTAGTTCTGCCCACGCTAATGCAATGAGACAAATTAGGATAATTGCTCCCATCTCAGATGGGACGGCCAGGACAAGGACTGAGACTGAGGAGGACATCGCTTGACTGTAGTAGTCACAGGGACGTGCTGCGTTCCGATAGCTATTCATCACACTTAATGCAATTTCACCAGAGGCACTCTGACCTGAGCCAGTCTGTCTCAGTTCCTGAGCAAATTCATTGCTCTTCTTCGCTAATGGTGTCTCCACCCTGTTCACTAACCTTTCAGCATCGCCCACGATCCCCAACACGTCCCGTGGGCCCCCAAAGCTTCCAGAGTGCTCCGGGGGTGGAACACGCTAACATGGAAACAGCTTTTAAAATAATTCTGGTTCATCCTCTTCAGAACAGTCACTAGGCCTATCAAAACAGGCTCCATCTCTTCCTGAGCCCCCTACACCCCCTGGGGGTCTAGGAATAGCAAGCAGCCCTGCTCTGACACAGAGGTGAATGGAATTGTGGGTCCAGGCATGGAAAGGACCTGCCGGCCATTTCAGGGCTTGCATGTGTACCGCTGCACTCAGCTCCCAATCCCAGCCAACAGGAGTGAGGATCTGGAGGCAGAGGCACGCTCCAACTCCCGCACCTTGGCCCTAGCCTTGGCGTCTATCTGGGGACTGCCATAGACAACACAGACGCAGCTACTGCCCACCCTGTGCCCAGCCAGCTCCTCCCAAGAGCAGCTCTGTGCTGCCTGAGCTCCTGAAAGAGTGGCCAGAGCCCCCTTTAACCTTCCGGAGACACACAGATCCCTGATTGCTCTGGTACTGTGTGTCAGAGATGGCCTTCCTTCCCACTGACTTGACTTGCCTCATGGCAGAACATTCATGGGCGGCAGAGGTAGAGGTTCTCTTGTTGATTGGTTCCCAGCTTAGAGAAAGACAGTAATTACTTCAGCTCTAAAGTCAGCTGTAAAATTGGGTAGTGCAGTCTTCCAGCTCTGCTCACTTTCAAGACCTTTTCCATGCAACTTTTACAACCAGCTTGCCAATTTCTAAAAAGCCCCTAGCAGGATTTGACATACATTCTCTCCCTATTTTTTTTTTAAAGCAAGAGAGAGAATCAACTTTATTTAGTTTTCCATCTGGCCCTTGTTTCTCTGACACATTAGTTGTGTATATGGTCCTGGGGTTTGAACCCGGGTCCTGGTGCATGTCAGGCAAGCTCTCTAACCACTGAGCCACTGCTCCAGCCCTCATTTTCTTGACTCTATAGATAAAAGTGGGTGAGACAGACTTCTTTGCAGTATCGAGACCCAGACATAGTAGCTCCCTCTCCACTGATTCAGGTCTTTTGTAATGCATATCAGCAACATTGAGAGACGGACAGTGAGAAAGGGAGAGAGAGAGATAGGGAGAGAATCAACTCCATTTGTTAGTTTTTCATGTGGCCTTCGCTGCTCTGACACGTTGCAGTGTATGTGGTGCTGGGGTTTGAACTCGGGTCCTCACACATGCCAGGTAAGTGGTGTAACCACTGAGCTACAGCTCCAGCCCCAATGCTTTAACTTTCAATGCACACATCTGAAACATTCTCAACCAGATTTCTTGTGAGGTACTTGGGGGCTTTTGATGTAATTATAGAGTATGTTCAGAATATTACTTTCTAAAGTTTTGTTATGGTGTGGGAAATAGCATTTGTCATGCTGACCCATTTCCTGCTCCCCTCCTAACTTCCCAAGTTCATTTTAACAGTTGCTCTTTAGACTCCTGTTTTTTTCCACACACAGTCGTGTCTGTGAATAACAATTCCACTTCTTTTCCAGACCTGGGCCTCGAGCTTTTCCTTGCTTCATTGCAACAGAAACTTGACATGACGTGAAAGAGTGTTTGGGGGCAGACGTCACCTGGCTTCCCAGCTTGTGAAAGAGCTTTCGTTAGGTGGGTTTTTCAGAGGTCCTTTACCAGGCTGAGAAAGTTGTGCCTCATACTAATCTGCAGAATCATTAACATGATTGGGTGTCAAATCTATGACCTGTTTTTGCATCTGTTGATCTGATAAAATGGTTCTTCACTTTTATTGTTACTACAATGAATGACATTCACTGATTTTAAAAAGTATTGGCTTACATACGTATTTGAATGTTTTTGTGGAGCTGGGGATGGAATCCAGAGCCTTGTGCATGTTAGGCGAGCCTCTATCACTGAGCGGCATCCATCCCTAATGGTTGTTCAAGTATTAAACCACCTTGAATTCCCAGGACAAATCACACCTTTTCATCATCAGAGTTGTGCCTTGGCTGGGGAGGAGCATGGGGCTCTGATGTTCTTCTGGTAACATGCTCATCAGGTTTTGATGTTACCACTACACTGGGTGCACAGAACATGGGAAGACACCCTCCTGAACCACTGTCTAAGGGTCTGCTGTGGCCTGCTGCTATTTCCTCAATGCAGGTTTGACAGGTCACCAGGAAAGCCATCTGGGCTGATAGTTTTCTTTCTGGAGTGGTTTTTTAAAATTTCAAAATCAATTTCTTTTGCAGATACAAGCTACGCAGATGTCCTGTTTTGTCTTAGTTTTAGTGGACCCTGCTCCTCTCATCTGCTCTGTCATACCCGCTGGCCCAAAGTTCCCCTAACACTCCCAGCACTTTGCAGCTGCATCTCTGAGTACTGTAGCTGCCGTGTGATGTTTTCTATGGCACCTCCAGTCACACGGTTGGCTGTGGCCTCCACCCCTGATAATTCTAACCTGAATGCTGTTGATCCTCTGGGCTCATGTTTTCTCCCTTCCAGATGATGCTGTTTTCTGTACCAATAAGGGCCGAGACAGCCTGCATGTGAGAAGCATTACCCCACCTGTTAGGTGCTATGGCCAGACGTGAGTGCCACAGAGCTGTGGGCCACAGGGTGCTCAGGAGTTGAGGCCCTGTGTCCTAATGAGGAGGAACTTGGAACAGCATGGGGGATACGGGGGCCTCTCATCACTGCTTTCTGCAACCTGCAGGTTGGAGGTTAACCTCAGCAGATGACACGGGTGGCTGAGCCCACGTCCCCACTGATTCGACAGGCCACACTCTTGCCCCTCCTCCTTCCAAGCTACACCCTCTCTATCACATAAAAACAGTGCTTTAGGGGCTGGAGCAGTGGTTCAGCAGTTATGGCGCTTGCCTGGTATGCGTGAGGATGCGGGTTCAAAGCCCGGCACCACATACACAACAAAGTATTGCAGCAACAAAAGCCACATGAAAAACTAATAAAGTTGATTCTCTTTCTCTCTCTCTCTTAAAAAAATAAATAATAACAAACCCCCCTCTTCCAAAAAAACCCAAACAAACATCTTAGTGCTTTAGTTAGAGAAACAGTTGTTTCTCACTGGAAGCCACCAGTTCAGCTTGTACTTTGCTCTGTAAAAATATGGCTGGATACATTCGACTCCCATGAGAAGCCAAACTATATTCAGGCAGATAGATAAACTGAGAAATTTCAATAATTAATATATATGTGTATGCTCATTACTATCTATTAGCATGGGGGTATTACAGAGGAGACATGAGATCAGGGAATGGATGAAGGGGTGGGAGATCCTGGACTAGGATTGGGCCTAATTTACTTTGTCAATATCTATGTGTGCACCAATGTGTAACAATGATTCCTTCCAATATGTAAGACTATGTCGAACAAAAAAAAATATGAAGCAATAATTTAAAAAACGTAACATCAGGGCTGGAGCGGTGGCTCAGAGGTTTCGGCGCTTGCCTGGCAAGCACGAGGACCCGGGTTCAAACCCCAGCACCACGTATGCAACTGAGTGTTGGAGCAACTTAGGCCATGTGAAAAACTCAATAAAGTTGTTTCTCTCTTTCTCTGTCTCTCTCACTGTCCCTCCCTCTTTAAAAAAAACAAACAAAAAAACGTAACATCAGGAGGAGCTGCAGCAAACCTCATCAGAGCAGCAGAGGGAGCCTGTAGAACTAAGGCAGGGGAAGAGAGGGGTGCACCCTGCTTTTAACTTACTGTTTCCCAGAACTGCATGCTCTCTGGCTGCTCTTCAGGTGAAGCTCAACCAGAGCAGGTCCCAGGGGCAGAGGGAGACGTGCAGCTGCTTCCGCACACAGCTGCTTCCAGGGGAGGCATGAGTCCATGTCCCCCGCCCCACCAGGCAGGACACAGTGGGGGTCTGGTAGGAGATGTCAGGAAAAGCAGGCTTTCAGATTTTCAATTTTCTAGGAGTCAAACTGGAGAACAAGCAGCCCCCCTTGGGTACTGTCCAGGTCTGTCTGAGAATTCCCAGCAACAAGGACACTGGCTTGATTCCCAGAAATTCAGTGACTGAGAACACTAACCCGCCCATATAGTACAGTTCATCGGGACAGAGTAATCAAGGACAGCTCTGATTCCAGAATGCCACATGGAAAATTTATCCTCTGCCTGACAGGAGAGGTGCAGCAGTCTCAGACAAGAAGCCCAGAAAAGAAGCCTGGGCTCTAAAGACAGTTGATCGAGGCACTGCTGGACAAAAAACACATGAACCCTGCTATAAACACACCATCTGACAAGAAGAAGGAATTAGGTGCAAAAGTCAATTGACTGCCTTCAGCACCATGGTTGGACACCTACACATTTGCCTCCACATCACATAGCAACAGCAGAAGCCCTCCTGCAAACACGGGAACACCATGGGTCTCCCAGGAGGCCTGTCCAGGGCAACAGGCCAGCAGCCATCCTCATCTACACCCATCCTGCAGCTAGAAGGCAGGAGGGAGGAACTGGACCCTGCTTCACCTCTGCCCTGCAGAACTACAGAGACTCCACGATGCGGTGCTGGGAAGTGTGAATGGCCCAAAAACACAGGAGCTGACAGGCAACCTGGAGCAGGCTGCAGAGGCCACCCTGGGCTCCTTGCCAAGGCCCTCCAGAAGTGCATGACACCTGCTGACCTGCCATGTCCTGTGCAGTGCATGGTGTCAAGGAGGAGCTGGGGAGCCCTGCCCACTGCTCCATGGCAGTGCAGTTCACTCTGCTGCATACTTAGGGTGAGTGGTTGTGACCCAGGGCAGTGGCTGGTGCAAGGAAGAGCCAGGTCTAGGCGTCACGTGCCACCACAGCCCCCCAGCAGGCACACTCCAGGGACATATCTGTATTCTTCCTGACACATCAGGTCCCTGTCTGGCTCATCCATGAGGCAGCATCCTCTGATGCCACCTCAATGTCAAAGACACCAAGAATAAGAGGAGGAAGAAGGAAGCAGAATGCGCTCCAGCCTGCTGCAGCAGGTGAGAAGCACCTGCAGCATCTGTCTGTGCTGGAGGGCCTGGTTGAGCTGACCATCTCCCCAGAACCCAAGACACAAAGTTTTTGGTGCTCAAACTAGGGAACACATAGACAAACTGGCTTGGTAGGATCACTGCTCTCCTGTCCATCATCCCTAGGGCTCCCTCCCCAGCTGAGGGCCAAACTCATTAGGGCAGAATAATATGTGCAGCCTGCAGCCATAACTGGAGCTTAGTAAGCGCACACTCCTGTGGGGCCCTCACACCATCAAGCCCCACATTCCCGTCTCACAGGAAGCATCCTGCAGGTCTTCCCCAGTGCCCTGCCCAAGCTCCAGAGGTAGCTTCCCAGGCCACCACAGGCTCTGCCTGTTCCAGATCCCTCACGGCAGGAGCTGGTGGGCACATGCCCCTTTGTGTCTGGCTTCCCTCTGCAAGATTCTGAGGCTTTCCCTGGCTCCTCAGGCACCCATGCCCAGGTCTCACTGCAGACTGACAGTTACTCTTGGAATCTAGCTGTGTGACTCCTACATCTTTGTTCTTATCCAAATGGTTTTGATTACTTAGCATCTTGGCATTTCCACTAACATCTGTCAGTTTATCAATTTATAAAAAGAAGATCCTGGGCTGGAGCAGTGGTGGCTCTGCAGTTACAGCTCTTGCCCAGCACGTGCAAGTATGCGAGTTCGAACCCTAGCACCATGTATACAATGAAGTCACGGAGCAATGAAGGTCACATGAAAAACTAAATAAAAATTGTTTCTCTCTTTCTCTCTCTCACTGTCCCTCTCTCTTAAAAAAAGAACATTAAAAAAAAAGATCTTTCCAGGTTTTTGTCTGAGGTTTCATGCAATCTGCAGATCAATTTGTGAACAATTTAGAGCTCAGGTCCATGAACATGGTTTATCTCCCATGTTATAGATAGATACTCCCTATCTATTTAAGTTCCCCTTAATTCTTCTCAGCAATATTTGGTGGCAATCAGGATATAAGCAGCACTTCTTTATTAAACTTTCCTGCTTTGTGGGCTTGGATGTTATTATAAATGCTACAATTAAAAATTCAGATCTTTGACAGCTTCTGCCAGCATGCAAGATGCAGTAACTTGTGCCTGGGATCCTGTGCTGTGGATCAGTTCTCATACCAGTTCTCATAACCTTTCACATATCAACCCCTCTGTGAATATAGACAATTGCACTTCTTCTGTTGCAGACTTTGGGAGTTTTAATTCTTTTTTTCTGCTTTATTGTACAAGTTAAGATTTTCGATATGGGGCTGGAGCAGTGGCTCAGAGGTTTTGGCGCTTGCCTGGCAAGCACAAGGACCCAGGTTCAAACCCCAGCACCACGTATACAACTAAGTGTTGGAGCAACTAAGGCCATGTGAAAAACTAAATAAAGTTTCTCTCTTTCTCTGTCTCTCTCACTCTCCCTCTCTCTTAAAAAAATTTTTTTTTCGATATGGTGGCTGTCAGAAGCAGAAACACCAGCCTTGTTCCCAGTCTTACAGGAGGTGTTGAGTCCCACCACAATTATGGCAGTAGCTGTAGGACATTTATGTAGTTATCTTTTATCAGCCATTTTAACATCTATTGAAAAGATTATATTGACTTTTATCTTGCTTCTTTAATCTTTGAATGGAGTGAACTGCATCAACCCATGCTATTGAGCCGACTTTGCATTCTGGGGAACCCATGTGGCTTTTGTGCCTTATGCTTTCCACATGCTGCTGGGTTCACCAACTGTGGTCCCTGGAGAGTGCTTGTCTATGTTTTTGAAGAGCATCACCCTGTCTTTGCTGGTTTCTAAAGGCACATTGGGAGGGCTCCCTCTGCTTGTGTCAGGAGCAGGAGTAGTCTTCCTGAGATGCTTTGTGGAATGCACCACTGAAGTCTCCTGGGCTGGGAATTTTCTTAATGGAAAGTGTTTTTTGTTTGTATCATCTCAATTTACAGAACTATTCAGAATTTTCATTTCTTCTTCTGTCTATTTTGGTAGTCTGTATCTTGGAAGGAATTTTAACCATTTCATCTAAGTTGCTTAATTTATGCATATAAATTTGCATGTATTTCCCCTGAATGATTTTTTTAATAATTTTTGCTACTGGGGATTGAACCAGAGGCACTTAACCACTTAGCCACATCTGTAGTCAGGCTGCTTAAGGCCTTGAACTTGCTATCTCTCCCAAGTTGCTGGGATTACTGTGCACAACTGTGCCCCCCTTAAAGATTCATTTTGTAAAAACTTTAGATTTGCAGAAAATTTGTAAAAATAAAATGGAGTTCTTGTCACCATTAAAACAATATTACTGATTCAACTACCAATCTTATTTAAGTTTATTATTATTTTTCTTTTCTTCAGCTTTGCTTTTCCCCCATCTTCATTGAGGTATAACTGATAAATAAAACTGCATCTACTTTAGGTATAAAACATGACAGTTTGGTACACACACACACTGTGAACTGACTGCCACAATCAAGTTGGTGAACACACCCACTGCCTCAGAATATGCTACTATTTTGCATGTGCAGCAAGAACTCGTAAGATCCACCGTCCCAGAGAATCCACATCTACACTAGGGTATTAATAGAGATGCTGTACTGCTCATCTGGGCCCCAGAACCTTCTAATGGGAAAGCTGAGTCCTCTGGCCATCATTACCTCCTGGCAACCAGCACTCATGCTCTGCCTCTGAGTTGATGTTTAGATTCTATGGGAGGGAGATCTCACAGTGTTCTTTCTGTGCCTGGCTCATTTCACTGAGTACACTCCACCTGGGCTCATCCATGCTGTGGCAATGGCAAGACTTCCTTCTTTTTCTGGATAGCCACCCTAATTTCCTTATCCATCTGTGTATGGGTGCTAAGCTCTTCCCAGGTCCTGTTTACCATGCATAACTCTGTGAAGAAACGGGAAGGTAGACGTTGCCACAATGTGCCAATTCTGTCACTTTCAGATGCATATCCAATGTGGAAGAGCTACCTCACATGGTGGTGCCATTTGACTCTGAGAAACCTCCACACTGTTCCCATAAATTGCTGTTCTAACTGACATTCCCAACAGTACAAGGGATCCCTCATCTGCACATCCTTACCAGCACTGGTTACACAAAGAGATCTGTAGGTCTGATGCAATTCCTAACAGACTCCATTGGCACAGTCACAGAACAGAAAAACAATGCTAAAATTTGCATGGACCCCCACCATCGCACACCCTGAATAACTATTGCTACAGTATTCTTAAGAAAGAAGAACAAAAATATGAATGCCTCACACTTCTTGCTTTCAATATATACTACAAAAGGTACACCAATCAGAACAGATGGTGGCATAAAACAGGATGGGGGAAACAGGGAGACCAGGAATACATCCATGCATGTATAGTCAATTGGTCCTCAATGAGGGGACCAAGAATGCACAGCAGGAAGAGGACAGTTGTTTCCACAAAGGTGTGGGGAAAACCAGAGGGAACAACTGGAAGAATGAAGATGAACCTGTATGCTGTACAGGAGAACACTCCAAGGGACTAAAATTTAAGAGTAAGAGCAGAGATGGCACAATGCACCTTGATATTGGTTGGGTGATGAGTTCTGAGGTGTGATACCAAAAGCACAGGTGACAAAAGCAAAATAAAGAACCAAACAGCTCTTCCCACCATAGGAAGCATCGGCAATGAAGAGACACCCACAGAAGGCTAGAATGTACATGCCATTCATACATCTGATAAGGAATTGATATCCAGAATACAGAAGGAACCCTACAACTCAATGCCAAAAATAAACAACCCAGTTAAAAACTGGGCAAAGGACCAAGACAGACATGTACAGCCAATAGGTAAGTGAAAAGGTATTCAGTGTCACCAGTCACCAGGGATTTGTGAGCCTAAGCCTCAAGGCCTCTTCAGGATAGCTGTGGCCTGATGCCTCAATTGGTCTCATCAGTCCCCACACTGCCCCTTTGCCATTCTGGGGTCCTTTCCAGGAGCCATACTGCATCCAGGTGCCCTCCTACCTCTTATGACTGACACCTCTGAGAATTCAGGGAGGTTCTGAGGGAGGGCTGCAGGACTCGCAGGAGAGGGTAGAGCCCATCCCCACTCCAGTCCCTCTGGTCCAGTTGGCCTTCTGTGCACGCCCTCCCCCTGTGCCATGGTACAATATGGGCCCCCACAGATGAGGGCCCTGTGGTGAGTCCCTGCAGACCTTGATCCACACTGTCAATGGCCTGGAGAGGCAGCAGCTGCATCTCTCAGGGAACAAGTGGCCTGCGCCTGCTGGCCTTGGAAGACTGGGTACTTGAGCACTGAGGATGGGCAGCTCCTTGCTCAGCTTGGCCTCCCGCGGGTCACAGAGGCTGTGCTCCCCCTCACTCAGGCACTCCACCTTGTGGGCAAGGGGCTCCCTCCAGCACTCAGCTCACAGGAACCAACCAGTTTTCAGGGCACTTGAAATACTCCAGGACCCCAATGCCCTCGTGCTAGCTTTGAGCAAGACACTCAGTGCCCCATGGCCCTGGTGGCAGAGGTGCGGGAGGGCCGCTTACCATGCTTGCCCACCTTGCACACAGGGACAAGGGCTGCTGTCACTGCTTATCAAGCCAACGCTCTCTGCTTCCCACTGAAGGAAGATTAATAATATCCAACCCAAGACGATATCAGTAATTATACCTTTTAGTGCACCTGGCAATTTCTATCCAGCTGGCACTAAAAGTCAATCAAAATGCCATAAAAGGCACCTGAGAATGTGCTAATGAATCGTGGAGCTCTGTCAGGCATCCTGGGAACTGTTCAACTCTTGGAACCAGAAGCATGCACAAACAGCCTGGCAGCTCCTCTACCTCAGGAGCCTGGCTGTGTGCTGCCTCACCCAGAAGATACTGCCAAATAGAGCCTTGAAAGGTTTCTCACATGTCTATGCTCACTGATGCTCCAGGAGGATGAGCACCCACAGACACCAGATAATGGCATGGTCTCTAGGGACAGCCAAGAGCCTCAGGCTGTCCTCCAGCTCAAATGGAAAGGCGGCTGGGAGACGGCAGCAGCCTTGTTGTGGGGCTAGAGGCAGGGCCATCACTGAGCCACCTGATACGTAAACTCCAACCACCCTAACTCTAGTGTTCTACTGGCTGGGGACCTTGCCAGCTCCACACTGCTGAGGGTCCCACACACCAACCTGTCCTCTCACCTGTCTGTGGTGGTCTCGCACATGCCCAATCTGGGCAGGACACAGAGCCAAGGAAGCCCAAAGTCCAGTGTGGGCACCTGGGGGACTGCTGGCTGCCCACATGGGTAGATGTGGTGGGACATACCCTGCTGCATCCACGGTCCTCCTGGAAGCCCCCTGCCCACAAGTGCAGAGACATGGAGTTGGCCAGCCACAGAAGGGCAACACACCTGGAATACACACTTCAGGTGGTGAAGGGCAGCGGGCTCCAGGGAATCAGGTGGCTTCCGAAGTCCACATGTATACGCAGTGAGATCTGGGAAGCTTTTGTGATCTCCAGAGCACAGAAACAGCTTCTCAGGTGCCCATGGTGACCGCCACACACTGAGCCACCAGGTCAGCATGTCCCATCACTCCCTTGTTGCTGGGACTGCAGAGACGTCCTTGGGCAGGAGCACTGGAGCCAAACCTCATGTGCTGCAGATGGTGGGTGGAAAGGAGCAGCAGCCAGCCTGGGGACATCCACTTGCACATCTGTTATGGTTTAGTTGTCAGGTATCCCCCAAAAGCCCATGTGTGAGACAAGGTAAGAAAGTTCAGGGGTGAGATGACTGGGTTATGAAGCCTTAACCTGATTAGCCCATCAGCCCATCTGAATGGATGAACTGGTGATGACTGTGGGGTGAAGTATGGTGGGAGGAGGTCGGTCACTGGCAGCTTTTGGGGTCTGCATTTTGTAACTGGTGAGCAGCGCTCTCTGCTTCCTGATTACCTTGTCTTGGTCTGCTTTCCTCTTCCACCATGATATTCTGCCCCACGTTAGGCCTAGAACTGTGGAGTCTGCCATCCATGGACTGAGACCTATAAACTCTTCCTCCTCTAATGTTCTTGTCAGGTCTTTTGTTCACAACAACAAAAAAGCTGCCTAAAACATCATACTTGCCTGGGGGTTTGGGGGACTCTCCATGGCATCTCCTGACTGAGGCAGAGCTGCAGAACGTGGAGGAGGCTCCACCACAGGCAGCCTACAGCTGAGGTGGTAAAGGAGAGGCTACTAACATCCTGGGAGCCTGTCTCATCTGCTCCCTCACAGGGCAGCTGTTCTGCAGCGCTGCTCAGGCCAGGCACTGGTCACCATGGGCAGCCTCAAGGAGACGGGAGAGGTCCCACAAGTTAATGCACCTGTGGCCTACAGGGCTCCTCACAAAATTCTATGTCACAACGGGGACCCTCCTGAGCCAGCACCAATGCTTGGTCAGAGAGGCAGATAGCAGCTGCCAATGATCACAGGGGAAGTAGGCCTCCTCCCATGATATACCACCCAGGAGGGCCAAAAGATCACCAGACCAGTCCAGGAGTCACGGTCAGGCCAGCTAGGGAAAGATGTGGAATATTCTAGACAGAAGGAGATTCTGGCTGGAGAAACTCATCCTCCTGCGGGAGTAACTACTAGTAGGAGACACGGATTTGTCCTTCATACTGTGCCTCAATTCCTTCTGGACTGGGGTTGGTCCCAGTGCAAGACAGGAGTGAACCTGCACAGTAGCTTCCAATGTAGAAAATCAATATTCTACAAGTTTTACCAGGAACACGAAGATTTCACTAACCAAGAGTGAGAAGAGGTGGAGAGAGTGAGTGCATGTGGGCTTCCGCATGTGGCAGTCAGGAGCCATGGGGCCTGCTTCACTCTGGCTTCTGGAAACCTTAGGGGAACTGTCCAATAAAGGCAGCAGGGCCACCAGCCTCCAGGCAAAGGACACTGACAGTCACAGTCCTGCTGCAGGATGTTCGCACACTGCCCTGCAGGAAGGTCTGCACACACCCCCACGGGCAGTTATGCTGTTCCAAGGAGAGGGACAGACAGACCTGTAAGGCTGAGCTGGCTGCTCAGGGTGCCAGGACTACAGAGCACCGCCTTGCCATGATGGCAGGTTACCTGTGTCACTCAGAAACAGCCTTGCAGAGGGGCTGGAGCGGTGGCTCAGCGGTTACGGTGCTTGTCTGGCATGCGCAAGTACGCAAGTTCGAACCCCAGCACCACATACACAATGAAGTGCCCGAGGAATGAAAGTCACATGAAAAACGAAATAAAAATTGCTTCTCCTTCTCTCTCTCTCTCTCACTGTCCTCTCTTTCTTTAAAAAAAAGAAAAGAAAAGAAAAGAAAAAGAAACAGCCTTGCAGAGCCTTTTACTCTGGGAGGTGAGAGCCGAGAAAGCCAGGATCAGACCCTAGGCCCTGGCTGTTTTCCACGGAAAGTGACTGTGAGCAGGGCCAGGCTAGAGGGTCTGCAGGAGTCATCCTGCCCTGCTGGAGCCAGCACAGCCCAGCAGAGCCATCAAATGTGTCCTGGACACATTGCTCCCCACATGGCACATTGGAGTTCTACTTACAGCTCCAAGCATGATCCTGAAGATGAGCCAGCGGAAGCCCCACAGCACTATCCAGGATGTTGGGGTATTTGGGGGCAGGCGGGACAGAGTCCACCAGGGGCACAGGAAGATTCCCAGGAACCCTGTTTCCAGTAGCTGTGACTCCCAACCTGGATGGTGAAGCAAGATACAAAGGCTGTGGTCAACAGGCGTGGACGCAGACTGTGCCACATGCTCAGTTTAACAGAGAGCCTAACGCCACTGAGGTGGGAGACATGCAGTGACCACGCACCTGCACCTCCCTGGGGAGCTAGATCTGGGGCTCTGAGAGCAGGACCTAGGGACTGAGGCTGGGTGGCCACGCACCTGCAGGTGCCCTTCTCCCCTTCCACCCTGTGAGGACACCAGGGGCACATCGTATCCGAGCCCACCCCTAGGATCATGCTGCCCATATGTCAGCGGAAAGCTGCCTGCTCAAGCCTGCGTGCAAGGGCATGGCTGGAGGGTCCTCTCTGAGGGAGTCCTGCCAGGACAACCTCCCCAGAAAAGCAGAGTCTCTCTCCAGGTGGAACCAGGAGCCAGGCAAGACTTGAGCCAGGGAATGGTGGCCCACGTGCCGCTGTCACCCATCAGCCCAGGGACCAGGCAACCTGTGCTCACACAGGGACATCAGCTGTTTTTTATGCCAGGACCCAGCCCAGGAAGCAGGATGAGAACAGTGTAGGTGGTCCACGTTTTCCTAACCTGCTAAGGGGCCCCCGCCAGGCAGATGGGTGCCAGGGCTCCCCACGAGCATCACCTTCCTGGGCCCTGGGCTCGGGGCCATGAGCTGCCTACAACCAGATGGTCCACAGCAAGAGCAGCATCTACATACGTGTGCACATGCAGAGGGCCAGAGGAACAGGGAGGGCCACAGAAGATGCACGCGCAGTGAAGCGTCAAAGGAGGTGTGCTACTCCTGAAGCTCGATTGTATGTTAGATTGATTTAAATTAAAAGCTTATGAGACAGAATCTAAGTAATATTAAATTATAACTATAAAACAGATGTTCATGAGTCTGCACTTTCACAGAGGCTAAAGAGATCAAGAAGGCCCAGAGACGGAGCCCCACGCAGAATTCCTCAGCACAGACACCCCACCCCACCTTGGGGCACAGGGGGAAAGGGGAGACTCATCAGGTCACTGTGGGTGTGACACAGGTGCCTCCCTGAGCCTTACTCCCAAACCCAACCCCTATCCAGTCATAAGAAACACAGGCTGGTCCCACTGGAGGGGCAGCTGACAGACTCCAACAGTCATCCTAAACTGTCAAGGTGTTGGGAACAAGGAAAGTCTGAGATGCTGTCACAGCCCAGAGGAGCCTGAGAGACTAAATGTCTCCTGGGGTCCCGGGCCGAGGAAACCAGGGAAGCGTGAACAGAGTTGACGTTAGTGCACCTGAGTCTGTCCCACGCTAACATGAGATGCAAGTAAGAGGACATGGGGTGTGGTATGTGCGATCGCTGCTATGTTCACAATGACTCTGGATCCCAAACTGCTCTAATGGTAAGACAGTAAGAGCTTGCACCATGCCCTCCATGTGAGGACCTATGCCCCTGGCCTCCTTAGTCAGGGCCCCAAAGGGCACCACTGGACAGAGGTCACCTGCTGCCTGCCAGCCAGGAGCATCTGCACTGAGCTTGAAGGCCCCACACTCAGGTTTCCACTGGTCTGTTTTAATGATGGCCTCCCCACAAGACCCTGAGCTGACACGGAAAGGGCAGCCAGCATGGGGACAGGCAGCACTGGATGGCTCTGACAGGCACTGCCTGCAGGTAGGAAGGCCCTGTCCTGGGGACAGTGGTCACTGAGGCATGGCCAACCCTCCTGGATGGTGTCAGGGCAGGCCCCACTGGGGCCATTGGGCACCCAAGGCTGGAAGACAGCAGCTACTGCTGCTCAGACCTCCTGAGCTGCAAGGCTCTGGGCACTTTCCCAGTACTATGCATTACGGGGTTGTCTCCACAGGGCTCATGGCAGCTGCAAGCCCCAGGCGTGGCTCCAGGGCTTCTGCCACAGGGATGCTGTGCACCTCTGTGCACCACAGGGCATTTCGGTCCTTCTGACAGATCGCAAAGACATGCTGAGCGAGCCACGTTTCACACAGGCTGTCCTGTGGCAGCTGCATATGGGAAGTTCCAGAACAATCAAGTCTGCGGCAGCTGAAAGCAACCACAGCCACAGCTGCCCGCGAGCCCATTTCCCCAACCCACCTGCCCTCTGAACTCCAGAGGGAAATGGAGAGAGTCCGGGAGTCCCACGCTGGAATTTCTCACACATCCAGAAACTACACCCTGGAAGGGCCCTGTTCCTGCTGACCATGTAGCCTTGGGCCTTGGCCCCAGCCTCCACCAGGTCTTTGCTCCTTGTATGACCACAGCTAACAATGTACTGAATTTGGTTGTGCTTCACACAGGGGTGGCACAGACCTGGGAACTTACGACCAGAGGGCACATGGGTCAGGGAGACACCTGATAAATGGGCAGAGAGCTGCTGGCAGAGACACTAAGTTCTGAGGAAGTATCTTGAGGTCCACAGGTACCAACCCTACCTGCACTTAGCAGGTGAGAAAACCCCTCAGGACCCAGGGGGCCACACAGCATACCTGTGCCCCACATGGCTACCCTCAGACCCAGGGGATGACACAACATGCCTGCGACCCACATGGTCACCTTCAGGGCTCAGGGGATAACACAGCATGCCCATGCCCCACAGGCCACCAGCAGACAGGAGACTGGGCTTTTGCCCACACTGCCCAGGGATTGCTGAGACCTCCCACCAACCCTGGGCTGGGGTGTAGCTGGCTTTGTGACACGGCTTCTGGAGGACTTGTTCCATAGAGCCTGGAGTCTGGCTGATTGCCACCTCACTCTGCAGATGTGAGGAACAGAATTTTAACATGCTGTGTGAATGACACCAATCAAAGTGATTGATATACAATGGCAGAACCCAAGTCCCTCCTGAGTGCCAAGAGGCAGGGTGACAGGGAGATGAGCTGTCTCCACTAGCAAGGAACCACATGTAGCCTTCCACAAGGACAGAGAAGGTGTTGAGCAAGGCATGCGGTCTGCACAGTGGGACCCTCTGCCCTCGCCTGCCCCAGCTCACAGAGGCAAGGTATGGGATCCTCACAGCAGGACCCTCTACCCTTGCCCTGCCTGTACCTCAGAACGGTCTTGACTGCCTGGTGGCTGTGGCCTCACAGATGCACCAGGAAGGGAGGGTCACTGCAGACCCGCCTGCTCATTTTCTTTGCTTGGATCTTGTCAAATCTAAGAAGCTGTGCTGGGCACACAGGAAGCCACTGTTGTCCCCTACAGTGTGGTGGAGGATGCAACCCCAGGAAACAGTAAACCACCAGCCTATGACGGCCACCCAGGCCAGACAGCCGAGTGCTGCTGGCTCTTGCCAGCACAAGGGGTCCTCATATCGCAGAGAAGCCAGTGCCTCTGCAAGAGCAGGAGGCTTACGCCATGGACAAACGGGCCCGATGAGATAGCTCCGACCCCAAGAATCTTTAAACTTAACCTCCCAGCACAGTCGCTAACATTACAGTCACTAGTATCAGTAGCTCCTCTGCACTTATCATCACAGAATCACCAGATCTGGGGCTGGAGCGGTGGCTCAGTGATTACAGCACTTGCCCGGCATGTGCAAGGATATAGGTTTGAACACCGGCACCATGTACACAACAAAGTGTCGGAACAACGAAAGCCATGTGAAAACTAAAAATAAATTTGCTTCTCTCTTTCTCTTTAAAAAAAAAATCACCATTTTGGGGATCTCGGTCCTGGGCATTCCCTTGGCATTGGCCCAGTAAGGGTCCCCTTTCAACTCTGCAAGGGCTCAGGGTGCCCACCTCATGGATGGTGAGGTCTTAAGTCATTTCATGTCCACTTTTTTTCTTTCATAGTCATACTGGGGACAGAATTCAAGTGTGATCTACTGCTGAGTTACATCTCCAGTCCTTTTCATTTTGAGACAGGGTCTCACTAAGTTGCTACTGTTGGTCTGGAGCTTGCAATTTTCTTGCCTCAGCCTTCTGAGTTGCTGGGATTACAGGCATCTGCCATGACACCTGGTTATATGTCTACTCTTTAAAACTAACCAAGGGAGGTTGGAGCAGTATGTCAGTGGTTGGAGTGCTTGCACGGCACATGCAGGATACACAACTAAGTGTTGGAGAAACAAAAATCAAATGAATAAATAAAGTTGACTCCCTCTCTCTCTCTCCCCACTCTCTTTATTAAAAAAAAAAATAAAAAAATAACCAAGGAAAAGTTTTGCCCTTGGATCCAGGATTCAGAGTGTGCTCCACAGAGCCTGACAGGAGCCAGCAGGAGTGTACTTCAGATCAAGCTGGCCAGTGTGGATGGTGAGGAGGCTCAGGCATGGTAGACAGGAGCTGGCAACACTCTGGAGGAGTCAGATACAGGCAAGGGAGGGTATGTTGGGAACTGGAGACTGCAGGCAGCTGGGTCCTATCTTGAGCCTCAGGGTTTCCCTGGCTGATCTCCAAGCCACCTGCTCCAGATAACACCAGTGCAGAAGTGGGTGCTTCCACTGCTTCCATCTATGGCATCGAGGAGCAAGGAAAGACATGCTACCACTGGAGAGCCAGAGGGTTCACCACCAGGGCCTGGCCTGCACAAACATGGGGGAGGAACAGACAGGAGGAGCCAGTGAGGGGAGGAGCCCAGAAGGGTAGGGGCCAGGCAGACCCCTGCTGGACAGCTGCTCTGGATGGGAAGGGTACAGATGCTCATCCAAACCACCTGGGGAGCAGTGCTCAAAGGAGCAGGGGTGCATCCCTGCCAAGCAACCACTGGGTTAGATACCAAGCCGAGCTCTCTACTATGCAACCAGGAGACCACAGAAGCCTGAGATGAGAAGTGACTAGGTCAGAACTTTAAGGTGATGGGATCAGTGGGACCGCTCTGTGGGTGAGGTGCTGGCCAGCCTGAGAACAGCCTTAGGGCTGCTGAAGGCAAGCACAAGTGATACCCAGCAGCCTGGGAGGGCTCGGGACCTGGCAGACCAAGGACAGGAGGGTGCAGAGCAGGAAGAAGGTGGAAGCCTCTGGAAGGTCCTGTGGTTGGGCCATGCTCTCTCACCAGCCACTTGCTCCAGGTCCACAAGAGGAGGACTGCAGCCAAGGCATGGTGTGGTCCTGTGTCATTCTTGCCATGGGGTAGAGGATAGTCAGGATGCAGATATGTTTGGCCATGGTGAGGAGTGAAGGGTGGGGGCTGGATGGGCCAGCAGGTGTCATGCACAGGTGAGGCATAAACAGTATCACCTGGAGTCATAGTCACTGTGTCAAAGGCCGAGCCACCTCTGACCCAGAAGAAATATGATCAAAACTACACGTCAGAGGCACAAGTCCCCACAATGGCCACTGTGGAAAGAAAACCAGGCCTCACGAGCTCTGTCAAAATTATTTCAGTTACTTAGAGTAATTAAACATAGTACAGATGGATCCTTCAAAAGTGACAGCCACCATCCACGTGAGAAACAGGAAATCCATTAGCTTCGCCGTTAAAAACAGGGAGAAAGGGGCAAAATGCTCCCTCCTGACTGGTTGTCACTCCAGCTCTGAGCCGCCCGCCCTCTGCCACCCCAGGGGCTGCTAATGACGGCCCTGGAGGGAGCCAGGAGCTTTTAAAAGTTTCCTTAATTTCTGTAGGTTATATTTTAGAATGGAAAGTTATGAAATAGCATATCAACATCTTGCTTTGCACTATGCTAGCATGGAAAAGGGCTGTCAGCTACTCAGACTCCAGGGCCAGGCAGAGCAGATCAAGAGATGTGGCCAGTCCCCTGCTGTGACATCAGTGAGGCACCAGATCCCACTGCTCCAGTCTCTGACCTTGGAGTCAGTGTTGCACAGCACAGACTTCCAATGCAGGAGTTGGCTCCACTTGAGGCCAGCTCCTGACAGTGACAGGGACTCATGGCAGTTGCCTTCCTCAAATGCTAAGATACAAGGATGGCTCTGTGCTCATATCATGGATGCTGTTCTGCAGAGCCACCCTGGAGTCTGGGTTGGTGAAGATTTGAGCCAGGGACTGGGTGCTGGGGCAGAGCTGCAGTCACGTGTGCCCTGCTAGCGCCTTGGCAACCCAAGCCATCCTGCAGCGACATGGACCACAGCACATGTGCATAGTGGTCTGACTTGGGGAGCTAGAGTTCAACTCACATAGCAGCCCTGTTCCCTGGGAGTGGGTCACTACCATCTCACATCCCACATGGTCAACACATGGCCTCAGGCAACTGCACCCAGTCAACACTGCCCTGTGTCCCTGAGAGCAAGCGTGCTGCTGGGGGCTGTGCCCAGGCTGCTGACCTCCCCACTGCTCCCAGGGAATGGCCACAGAGCTGTCCCCTCCCCAACAGATGTCCCACTGTGGTCATCCCAAGGGAGGCACTGACCCCACAAACATTCCCAGACAGCACTGCTGTGGTCTATGCCTCCTTGTCCACATCTGGAGCCAGCAGCAGCACCTTGGGCCAGGATGGTCTGAGCCAGGCTCTGTACAGCAGCCCCCCACCCACCTTGCTGGCCTCATGGCCACAGGTCACATTGTGAGAACTTATTTTGGGGGTTTTGCTATTCTTGCCAACACAGACTGACCTGCTCAGAGGAAGAACCGGCTGTTGGGGAAACCAAGGACTTAAGCTAGACTTCAGACTGGGAGTGGAAAGGCAAGCAGACGCTTCTGAGAGCTGGCCAAAGCCTTCCCACTTTAAACAGGACTAGGATGCCCTGCACACTCCCACAAAGTGTCTCACAAGTTGTTAGTGTGTATTTTAAGAATGTCACTGAGCACTGCAGAGAAACAGGAAGTGACCTAGTAATCCATATCCCCTTGTGGAAACCCTGGTGGCAACACAGGATATCTGGGCCTGTCATAGTGCTTGTTAATGCCCAGTTGCTATGATGACCACACATCCGAGCCTATGTGTCCCCTGCTGCTAGTGCAAGTGTCAGCTTGAAAGTAAGATCCATGGGAATGACCAAGATGGCTTTATCACTTCCAGATAAATACAAAAATGCTTCCCGTCGCTGGAAATTAGATTTAGCAACATATTTTTTCTGGATTAATATGTTCCAAATATTTAGCTTATCATGCTGCAGGCACCATACACACCATGCTTTGCCTTCCCCTCCTGTGCAGGGAAACGAGCGGCGGCACCCAGCCTGAGTGACAGCAGAGCCATGGGGAGGTGCCGCTCAGCCATCTGCAGCACTGTCTGCACCAGGCAGTCACGGAGCTGCTGGCCACCTGGGCCTTGGCACTCCAAATGCAGGTGGCCAAGGGAGGAACTTCAAAATTCTAAGCTTTAGGCCAGCTGAACATAAATGTAAGTGGCCGCATGGGGCCAGCAACTCTGTGGACCAGCAGAGGTTTGGACCCCAGTTACAAGACAGTCTTGGGGAGCACCTGCTGGGGTACCTGTATGATATGGGTTGCTTCCACAGCTGGGCCAGCATAACCGCACCTGTGCCCCTGTGCACAGGCAGATGCCCTCCTTGTCTGAGGGAAGCAGTGCCCTCTCCTTCCAGGGGCTCCTGGGACCTGTGCAGCCTGGTACTGCAGAACTGGGGCATCTCCTCACCCATACTCACACACAGCTTGTCCAGCTGTCCTCAGCATCCCTGATGAAACTGATGGCCGGCTTGTCAAACAGACCAGTGTGTCAGTTACATGTGAGCTCACACACTGGTCAGAAGATGGCCAGGAGGTGAGCATGCCTGGGGCATAATGGAGACCACCCCAGCCATCCACACATACCAGGGAGCCCCACAGTCTCTTCTGGGAGCCTGTGGCACACTTCCTCTCTTCCTTCCCTTATGAAATGCCCTCCCACCCTGTGGACATGGCCATCTCCACCTTCCTAATGGTCAGCAGCAATGGGCAACACCAGGGCTGGAAGGCTGCCAAGGGGCAGCCCACCCCAACCTGTTCTGGGCGTCAAATGGCCAAGCAGACCAGAATTGCATCCTATTCAGTGCAGCAAGCACAGAGTGGGCCAGAGGGTGAGCATCTCGGCCACAGGACAGGGGCCACTGTCTCAAGGCTGCTATCCTCAGGCATGCTGTCATTGGTGCCAGCAGGAGAAACTTCCAGAAATGCTAGAGGACCAGTCCAGATTACATTTCAGCTGTCAGGTGATGGGTCATTCAAGGAAAGGCAAAAAAAAAAGTAGGCACATTATAGTCAGAGCACTAGGAAAGACCACCTCCTCAGTGCCTGGGAGTGATGCACCATCTCCCAATGACAGCTCCAAGGACAGCTGTGCCTACCCACACCCACAGGCAGGTGAGGAAAAAGCATCACAATGTAGCCCACCGGAAGCCTGCAGGTGGCAGGAGCAGATAGCCCGCACAGGAGAAGGGGGCTTTCACACACAGGAAACCCCTGCCCTCTGTCCCAGGAAGCCATGGTCTGTCAGTCTGAGCTGGGAGAGGGCACAGTGCTGCTGAGTCACAGTCTAACAGGTGCTTACTGAATATGCAGGCCATCTTCTTTTTGGTGGGACTGGGAGGTGAGGTTGTGACCTCAGTGCCATGGATCAGCCACACAAAGGAGAGGGAGTGTGATGGGTCAGAGTACTTGGGTCTCACTCTTCAAAGTGCACTCTCTGGTGTCATTAATGCACAGTGGCCACTCTCAGGAGTACGAGACAAAGCTCCATGGAAGTGTCAACTGCACAGCCCTCTGGAGAGCTGGATCATTGCCCAGCTCAAGCGCGACATGAGCTCTCTTCTCAGGGGTGTGCCCGAGTGCAGATGGACATAGGCCCTGCAAGTTTTTACAGACTGTATCCTGGAATGTGACTCTGAGGACAGCCAGAAAGTAGGTCTTTTTGAACTGAAACGGGAGATCTATTTCAGTCCCTAAAGAGGCCTTTCCCACTGAGATGCACAAGGGGGAGCTTGACCCTGTTCCAATCGGTGATCAGCTCACCTCCCCCTCACACAGAAGCAAGGCTGGCTGTGCAGAACGGGACAATGGCCCAGGATGCTGCCTGGGCCAGGTTCACTTGCTGATGCAAAGCGCTTCCCATGGATCTCCTAGTGCACTGTGGCCTTGTTCCCTAAAGAACTAAACTTCTACTCCAACTCCATGTAACCAAGAGCCCTCCACCATGCTCTGCTCCCAAGCACAGAGCCGTGGTGTGCTCCTGCCATGCTGCCCAGCTCTAGTCTTCTCTCCTGTCCACTGCTGCTGACTTGCAGGTGGCCTGCTCTTTCCCTGGCATTTCTCAGTTGTGACTTCCATTGGAGATCATGACATTATTATCGACTTTGACACAAGGGGGAAAGGAGGAGAAGTATCCATTTACTGAGATGAGCCAAATGGGATCAGTAGCACCAACTCTCTCCACCTAGGACCTGAAGCCAGGTGGCTACAGGGAGGGAGAGGCTGCACCATAACAACTATTCAGAGCAGCTGATCGCGAGACTGACATGAATCTGCCTCATCCAGGATGGGGACAACTGAAGAAAGACCCATCCCCAGATCTGACCAACAACCTCTGGAGGCATTTTGGCAGCGAGACCAAGTGGGCCTGATGGGATCCCAGACACGCAACATCTAGGAGGGGTATGCCTGGTCAGAAAGGGCCAGAACCAAGAGGACTGTCCACACAGTGGGGTCACCTCTGGGCTCTGCAGCACAGAGGCAGGAGAGCAGACCCTCCACAAGCAGAGGGAGAATTCTTGCTGAGAAATGCAAAACCCAAGAACAAAACCACCCAAAGTGGGCCACAATCACTAGCAGGCAGGATGAGCTAGCGAGTCCAGCCACTAGCATCACAGGGCAGGCCACTGCCCACCCACTCAGGGTCAGCACAGCACAGAGCAGCTGGAACAGATGACGTGAGACAGGAAAGTTGTGGGCTCTAAACTGACCAGCCCCCATGCTCACCTCGCCTCTATCGAGATTCCCTTTCTCCTGGCTTACCAAACCCCTGCCCAATCAGAACCCCATGCCACAGGTGGCTGCCCACTTGCACCCCTACTCATATCTGTACTTTGTCCTTGTGCCCCGCCTGGGGAGTCCACAGCAAGTGGGTCAACCTCTGGGCAGGCACAGAGCCTGGGCTCTACCTGCCATCCTCCGCTCCCATTATCTTCAGATTTCCATCTGAATCCCCTGCACTAACAGCAGTCATATCCCCTGGCACTCAGGAGGCCCCTGGAGTGGTCCCAAATCCCACCATCTCCTCACCCACCCAGAGCCAGAGCATGGAAACACCTCTGCACCTTCCTAAAGCAGCTAACTTCTCTCCGCCAATGAGGGGTTGGCCTCACTGTCATTGCTGTGTGGCAATGACACAGCATGTAGTATTAAAAGGTGCTTATGAAGGAGCTGGAGCAGTGGCTCAGTGGTTATGGTGCTTGCCTGGCATGTGTGAATATGTGAGTTCAAACACCAGCACCCATACACAATGAAATCTTGGAGCAGAGAAAGCCACGTGAAAACCTAAATAAACATTGATTCTTTCTCTCTCTCTGTCCCTCTCTCTCTCTTTCTTTAAGGTGCTTGCAGAGACCCCAAGAAAAGAAACCGTCTGATTCTCTAGGGCTGAACTTCCTACCATCTGCTTGGAGATGGAGTCCTCTTTCGAGTCTGCCTGCACATTCTCAATCCTTCTTCAGAAAACGTGGATGTGGGGCTGGAGATCTAGAGGCCTGTGTATTCAAGGCTCCTGACCACTGGTCATGCATCCTCCGGAGAGGCCCACCTACTCGGGAGCTCCTGCCCAGCCCACGGGGCCAGAAGCCTGTGAGCAACCTTCCTAATACCGACTCAGGTAACGGCGGCTTGTTGCTGGCTTAAGAAGTGTTTCCTGGGGCTGTAGCAGTTGCTCAGTGGTTGGAGCACTTGTCTGGCATGTGCTAGGACCCAGCTTCAAACCCTAGCACCATATACACTACTAGGTGTCGGAGAAACAAAGGCCAGATGAATAAATAACTAAAATTGATTCTCTCCTTAAAAAAAAAAAATTCCCTCAAAACTGTTGTTCTTGTGCTTATGGGCACCTGAACCCTTCTAAGCAAATTGCCTGTTTTTTGCAGTGGTCTTTGCAGATTGTGCTCTGCAACATCCCTACTGAGGATGATGACTCTGACACCGTCTTCATGTCACATCCTCAACTCCAGCAAGCAATCTGCATGTGTGCACACCGATTTGCAAACAGGATGCTCTGCCACATTTGTGTTTGGGTTCTCTTTCCACATATAAAAGCTCCACGGATATCAAAGGTCATCACTGTGATGTGCAGACCATGGACTTTGCAGTACAGCTAGGTTCTGGACACACCGGGAGGTGCATAGCTCCCTCCACTCCCAGCCAGGGCCTGCGAGCACTGAAGCATGCAGACTATATCCCACCTTTACAGGGACATGTCCAGCTTCCTCACAGCCCAGCCTGGTGATGCTGCTGTCCCCCCTCTATAGTTTCTCCCCAAGAGGAGACAGAAGGGGGTCACAGGGCATGATGTCCACTCAGCCAATGCCTCAGGAGGGGTCACCCAAGCCACACACACCCAAGTTCTCTCATGTTTACTGTGCAAGTGGAACATTCTCATGATTTCTCCCCACATCCACTACTGCATAGGGATCAGGGTTCCTGGGCAGAGCTGACCCAGGCCTGGGAAATCTACACATGCCTGGTGGAGCCCACGTGGGCACTGGGCACTGGGCTTCAGTGGGAAGCTGGAGAACCCCAACAGGCTTGAAATTGGTCTGTATTGGCTGAGGACCTCAGTGACACAGATGGTGACAGGAGTAGGGTGTGCTTGCAGGGGCTCTTTGAAATCTCCTCCAAGGCAACTGTAAGTGTGGGATTGCAAAACAATTTCCTGTGGTTCTACCTGGGCCCACTTCTCGAGGCACACAGCTGGCAGCAGGGGTTGGCACCTGATTCTACCTGGCTGCAAACCTGGGACACACTTGGCCACCATGAGGAAGTACAACCATGAAGACAGTGCCTGGGCACTCTGGCATGGGATGGAGACTCCTTTACCCAGCAACCTGGCAGCAGAAGAAGCCTGACATGGGAATGGCACACCCGCTGGCTCTTGACTGTGGAGCTGCAGGAGGGACAACCCTCAGGTTCTAACTAGCATTCTAGGTCCAGGATTGATCATGCCAGACTTGAGGACTAAGCTGCCTGGATGAAGTCATGAGGAGCACCTGGGAAGAGGCACCAGGAGAGTGAGGCTCCAGCCATGCAGGGAGTGGAGGCCATGCCTGCCCACCATGGGTGCTGCTCACGGGAGTGAGGTGGCCCGGAACAGACAGGCATTTGGTGACAAGCACAAGTCAACACAGACCATGCAGAAACACATCGCTGCTTCTTCCTGGGCCTCATCTACTGCCCCTCAGCACGAGCAGGCAGGACATTCACTGGTTATCACTGGCTTCAGGCACCTGCACCAGGTCCCACCCCCAGGTCCCAATGGGAAGGTGCGACAAGCCTCTAGGTATCCACGTTTAGTCTGGTGACCAGACACCAGCACGTGATGGCTCCTTAGCCAGGGACTCTGGTCCAGCACAGAGGCCGGGGCAAGACCTCACTGCAACACTGAGGAGAAACACTGTGGCCTGTGCACAACTGTGAAACACAGCCTCAGGGCCTCAGATGACAGGGGAACCCTCATGGACACAATTCCCATAAGCCAAGCACCAGTGCCCATGGAGGTGCTGTGGGATGTGGTACTAGCCACCACCACCCTGGGGAGCAGCTGCAGAAGCTCCAGACACCCTGCCCTCCCTGAAGAAGCAAACCTCAGGTGGTGCCAGCAGGAGCTGCCAGCCCTCAACCGGCTGGATCAGCTGACTAGACGTGTCCCTCAGTGCCTCACACACACGGTCATGCTGTGGCTACATGAGTGCCCCGGAGATGGCACACATGCTGTCACACAAGCCATCTCAGGAGCACCAGATGAACGCTGCAACTGCAAGTGGTTGTGAGTTTGGGCGTACTTGGCTGAAAATCAAAGAAAGCCCATTGGCTTTCTCAAGGTGCCATGCTGCACCCTGCCAAGTGGCCACTTAGACAAGGGGACCCGCAGAAGGTACAGCATTTCTTCCAATGACAATGATGCAAGAGGGTGCCTCCTTGGGATGGCTGCATGTGTCAGAGCCCTCAGTCATGCCCGGGCCCACCAAGGCCCTGCAGGAATGGTGAGAACCAGACAAAGCTAGGCCTTGAGGCAACAATGGTAGGAGAGGCAGGCGGAGGTGACACACAGAAAGGCCCATGAAGGAGGGTCAAGGTGGAGGAAAGCAAAGCACCTGCTGGGCAGGCACAGCAGTGACGGGAGAAGCACAGGAGCCTCAAAGTGTTCTCACCTCTGCTCCGCTCAGAGACGACCAGCAGCACTCTATCTAAGAGTCAGCAGCAAAGGCGGGGAACCTTGCTCAGAAAACGCGCACGTTCTGGACGGAAGGACACTCTCACAAAGGGGCCGTGACACACTTGGGAACCATTACCAAGCTGCACCTTGCCTGTCTCCTCCAAACCCACAAACACAAGAGCTGCCCAGTGCGGCAGTGGAGCATGGCTTCCTCCTTTACATGTTATTTTAGAACATCAAAGCATTTTCCAAAGAAACTGGCATGTGGACACTGCACTAACAGGACCTCTTCCTGCTACTTGCACTGGCAAAAGTTGGGCTTGCTGGCACTGTGACTGACCACATCCAGTAAGGGGCCCTGGATCCGGGAAGCTCCAGGGACACGTACCAGGTTCTGGAGGTGCTGGGTCAGCTGGCAGCCAGGGCACTCTCTGAAGGGACCATGAGCCCTTCTGTGGGCGCTTGGCTGCTACCACAACCAGGACTTGGCATTTGCCAGGTGGGAAGCTGCACGGGACAATGTGAATAAAGCAATGGCTTCCCTTGCTCAGACAGTGACAGCTTGCGGTGAACATGTAATGGCAAAGGTCCAGCTCACCTGGCACTTTTAGGGGTCTCTTGCTAAATGTGACCAGGCAGGGGGCTGCACGTGATCCTGCGTAAGAACACTGCACTAGGTCACGGCAGAGAAGGAGAGGGCCCTGGATGAGTGGTCGTCAGCACTGAGTTTTGTAGCACACCCATCTTTGTGAATCATGGAGATCCCAAGGATGCAGAGAGGGACAGCTCATCAGTGGCAAAGATACTCTCCAACTCCAGAGGCCTATATGCCTGCTCTGAATGGTGCCACAAAGATTGTGGACAGAAACCCTGTTATGTAGGAAGAAGGAAATGGTGGATCATTTAATGTGTTTGTACTGGAAGAGGGTGAGCTGTTGCGCTGGAAAATCTGAAACAAATGGGTGAGACATGATCAAAGATGGAAAAGTGGGTAAGCCACAACAGAAAAGGCTACTGTGAACTCCAGGAAAAACAGAAGGTTGATACGGTGTGACACAGCAGTCAACAGGATATGTACAGTTACAGCAGTGTAAGGAATGGTCCTACTCTAATCGTGACAAAGATATTTGAGGTGGTGAGAAGAACGTTGGGGATGTGTGAGAACTGCCCTTGTCACTCAGTACAGGGAGGGCACAGATAACGTCTAAACATGACATGCCAAGAACAATCTGAGTGAACACATTATTGAGAGAGATGGATGCAAACAACAGAATAAGTGCTGATGGAGGTCAAGGGGTTTGTCTGGGGAACAGATTTGGGGAGGAGAGGATAAACAGGGGGCTGTGGATTTTCAGAATCCATGCATTACAATCTGTCTAACCCAATCACTTGCCCAACTTCGTTAATGGTTAAGAATAAGAACAGTCCTCAGGCCACTGCCTGGGTGGTGCAATGAAACCCAAGTTAACAGACAGAAGGTGACTGATAAGCCCCCCAACGGGTGGCAACACCAAGCACCACTCTAGATAGTACCTGGTCCTAAGAGGCACCAGCATTGAGGGCCAGAAGACAACAACCATCAGCCACTGCAGGGGACCCTAGGCCTCAGCTGGCAGGTAGAATGGGGACATGGCCAGAGAGCAGCAATCAAGTATGTACTCTCACCAGTAGACCAGGAGAGACAGAAAGTATGTATACCACACTAGCTACCAGCCCCAAGCACGGGGGAAAGATAAGTCCCTTCCAACTAGGAAGAGGCAACAACCCACCAAAGTGACAGTGGACCAAAGGGCATCTACAAACAACCTGATAGGCTGGGGTGCAGCTCCGTGGTGAAGCCCAAGGGGTGAGCCCTGGGTTCCAGGCTGAGCACCATGAAAAAAAATTTTAAACAGAAAAATAATCTGATAAATAAGACCAGTTCTTGGAAGGCCCATAAAGGACTCAACCTGTGGGAGTTCTGATCACACAGAGGGGACAGATGGTGCTCAGCGTTATGCAGGAGAATCAAGATGGGGAGAGAACACACAGTCAGATGGACCCTCCTGTAGAGCACTGGAAGCAGTCCCTTTCTACCTACAGGGCTAGCTGCCCCCTGGAGAAGGGGGTGGGGATGAAGCCACCCTCCTCAGCACCAGGCGCTACAGACAGGAGACCCTGGCAGTCAAGTGCTGCTGCCAGGGTTATACTACAGACTGAGAAATTACAGGCAGCCAGGAGTTCCTCAACTTGACTTAGCACAAGTAAAACTAAGAGAGGTAGGAGAATTTAGAACCTACCCGAGAGGGTTCAAGACAGTGAGCAGGAAGCACAAAGAGGCACTCGCAGAATTCTAAGAAACCATACTTTAGAAACAGAAATAGGGAACTGACATGATGGGAGACCCAGAGCAAGCAAAGTGGAAATGACCACATGAGTAAGGGAGAAGGCTCTAATGTACCTTTCCTCCTAGGTTCACCTGAGTCATTTTCACCAGATACAGTCAAGCAGAGACAGAATATGAAGGAATTGCACACATGTCCCCACTGGAAGCAACAAACGCTGCCCCAAGCCACACTGCATTGTTGGGCTGAACCTGTCTGCAACCCGCATACCACACCAGGCCCCAAATCCCCCACTGGGGACGTGTCTGAAGGCCCCACTGTGCCCCCATGGGGGACACATCCGACACTAGATGGCCACCTGTTTCCAGTCAGTCAGAGCTGATGCTTCTGGGAACTGGGCCCTGCGAGGGTATTTCTAGCCCCACACCCCACAGACCCACAGGGAAGCAGCAGAGAAGGACCCCAGGAATGAGGTGTGGGGTCAGCTGGACAGCGTAGCCTGGCAGCTGCACAGGCTCGTGACTGGCAACCGCAGCTCCTGAGTCAGGAATTATTTAATTAACAGAAATGTGTCCTGATCACGGGAGCTGGGGAAATAGGATGAACCGTGAGCCGAGGCAGAACATGTGAGAACCGCGTGGATGCAGGTGTCGGCTGTGGGGCTGTTGCTTCCTGCAGGCAGCCTCTGCTCCAGCACTAATAGGTATTTATAAAAACTTCCAGTTGGGCCAGTAAATCCTGCTTTCAGCTGTTTTTAAAGCATGAATTTAAGAGCAGCCAGGGTGAAGGTTCACATGGAGCAGCTGGTGGAAGGTGCTGCTGTGAGGGAAACACCCACCTTCAAGTATCCCAGCCACATAACTATCCCCTCAGGCCTGCTGAGTGACAGTCTGGAAAGCAGACTGACAATGGGCAGGGAAAGTTTCTCAAACCATTAAGGGCTGTGTGCACTCAGAGACAAATAGCAGAATCCAAGATATAACCTGTGTGGACGGGCCTTGCATGGAAGGTGTGGGCCCCTCCATTAACCAGCTCCCCTGCAGAGGGCAGACTGCCTGGGACGTCCCACCTGGCCCCCATCCACAGCCTGTGACCATCTCATTGCTTATTTGAAGTGTTGAAATGCAGTCCATGTGCCCACTACATGGATGGATCTCCCCTGGCCCCACTGTGTGGGGGGCTAACTACATGTCATCTAATGCCTCCTGCACTGAGGTTACATGTGACAGTGGGCAGGGGGTGGGTGGGTGGGAGTGGGCTCATTATCCCTGCCACTTGTCAAATGAGGGCAAACTGATCACTTGTCAATTGAGCTTCTTACTGAAATGAAGGAACCCAAATTCCTTCAGACTCTTAAGTGTCCATTTCCTACCCCATGGGACTGCAGGAAACAAGAGAATGCACTTTTCCTACCAAGTAACATTCCCAGGGCACAAGGCCTTCCAGAACCTGGCTGTCAGACCTCTGCTGCCTGGAACACATGCCACCCTCAGAACTGGGTGGGGCACCTGGCCCCAAATCCAGGGGCAGCATCACCCCCAGCTCTCTAAAACATGCCCTGCCTCCCCTCCCCATGGTCACCAGCAACAATCTGGTCGCCTGGCAGGGTCACTTCACATCTCACACTCCCCTGTGGGGATGCCCAGAGCCCTATACCTACACACGCCCCAGTCCAGCAAGATAAAAACCATGGTCAAAGAACTTACCTAATGCCTCTGGGGGCATAACACTCCAAAGTCTCAGGAGAAGAGCCAGCTCCCTCCAGACTGTGTGCCAGGGGCCTAGGACATGGAGAAGGCACACTGACCTCTCAGCCTCTCGCAGGGCTGCTTGCAAGCCCCCCGCCCATCATATCCCCAGGGGTATCAGCCTACTGTTCCCCCTGTTCAGGCCTGGGAATGACCCTGGGGGCCACAGGATTCAACCCTGGAACAGCTGCATCCTCTGCATGTGAAAGCCTCACGGCACTGCACACAGAAGCCCACATGCTCTCTCCCTCAAAGCCAGGTCAGGCTGCATGGCCTCCAAAGCACAAGGGTAGGAGGAGTTCCTAAAGGACACCCAGCTCACGCAGGAGTCAGGAAGCTCCCAGCATCACGGGGCACCCAGGGAACCCTTTTCAGACTCAGCCTTCAAAGTCCACAGGGATGGGCGAGGTAGAGCAGGTGGCAAAAGTATAGCTTTCCTGTGTTCTGGGAACTTGGCCCCACACATATCTCCACTCACTTGGTGATCACACCTGCCTACGTGCAGGAGAACAAGACCTGGGGACCTGCCTGGGAGCATAGCAGGTGACAGGGAGGATGCTTGGCTACCACAGTAGAAAAGGGCTATTTAAGACAGTTGACAATCTTGGGGAGCCATGCTCATCTGAGACAGAGAAAGATACCAGCAGTGGGCATTGCTATCCAGGTATACTTCAGAACCTACTTGTTGGGCACAGTGGGCATGGGAGGGAGCCACCTAGCCCAGGGCCACTGGCACCCTGTGAGCACAAGTGGCACCTGAAGTCCTTGGAGAGCTGAACAGCCCTAGGTAGACCCTTCTGCAGCCTGAGGCCTCAACGGGCCCCGTACAGCTGCTGGCACTCCGAGGACAGCTGTGCAGCTGAGGAACAAGCCTCCTCACTGAGTTCAATTTACCTGATTTTGAAAATGCATGTGGCAGAAGGCTGCTGACTAATGCACAGGGGATGGCCTGGAGCAGGGACGCCTAGCCATAGGCAGCGCCACAGAGCTGCTCCAGGCTCGCCACTGACAAAGCAAGGCAGATGGGGAAAGCCAGAGGAGACAAGGAGCCCAAGAGAAAACTGAAGTTCCATAGGTGACCCCAGCAAGGCCAGATGAGCGAGGCTGGAGGAAAGGTCAACACATGCCTGACCTCCTGGCCCACCTCTTCTACCACCTGCCTGACAGTGAGGGGGTGGCTGTGCTGAGCCACAAGGGCCACAGTGATACTCATGCTTGAGTCTCTGGCACGGTACAAGAGAGAGAGGCGAAAGTCCTCTCCCTCAGGACCTTCAGAGGGAGCATGACAACACGCAACAGTCAGCTCCTGAGTCCCTGCCGCACAAGTGGGGACAACGTGTGGCAGACATAGACAATGCCAACGGCAGGAGGAACAGGGCAGCTGTTCTGGCTTGGAGCACCAGGTAGCCCAGCACCCAGGCCTATGGCAAACTCTGCCCACAACCAACTAGGGAGGGATTGCACGTGCAGCCTGCCCCCCAGGAGCAGCTGCACTGGACCCATCCACCATGTTAAAATGGCTGTTTCCTTAGAAGTGTGATTCAGCAAGAGGGGTACTATGCTGGAAACCTGGGAGCGAGGCCTGCTCTGACTATTGCTTACCATGCCCTGGGATCCCAAGGCAGGGGCAAGCCTTGACCCCCTCACAGGCCTGAGAATGCAGGGGCACTAATCCGTTTAAGTGCCTGACTGCCTGCGCACCCAGTCTCCATGGGTGCGCCTGATCTGCCCATAAACCTGGAATTCACTGCACCCAGTGGCAGGAATCTCCACCTCATGGAGAACACAGGGCCTCACAACGACTGGAGAAACAGTACTGCAATTCCAAGCAAGCAGGACATACTGAGGGGAGCTGTTAGTCCAAGTGTGGGAGGGCACAGGATTCCAAGTGGTGTCCACGACAGACCACAAGGTGCAAACATGGATATCCTGGGCCTCCGCCTTTCGGTTGGCTGATGCCCCTGCAGGCACAGGCACTGCTCTAAGAAATGGGGAGCAGGGCTGAGTGGGGCTCAGCAGCAGAGGTGTGTCCAGCATGCTCCAGGCCCCCACCCCACACACTCACAAAGAAACCAGTAAGTACCAGGCACAGTGGCCAGACCTGTACTCCTGGCCACTCAGGAGGCTGAGGCAGGAGGGTCCTAGCCCCGGGCTAGCCTTAGTAGCTCTGAAAGACCCTGCCTACAGACAGAAAGTAAATGGGGCTGGGGATGTAGATCAGCAGTAGAGTGTTTCCCAGCATATACAAGGCCCTAGGTCTAGCCCCAGCACAGGAGAAAGGGAAGGAAAGAAACTGCCAAGTGACACTGACCACAGCAGCCTGGTCCCATCTGCTTTGCAGGTGCCTCCTTCCCACGTGACTACAGATCAGGAGAAATGTTACATTTACCCCAGCCTCCAGCAGACTGAGTGGCTTCACTTGAGTGGACCCACACTCTTGGCCATGGCTGGGATGTAATTGGCACCTGGGAGAAAGCGTGAGGCGAGCAGCTTCACGCAGCACTGTGTGGCAGGCAAGGTCCAGCCAGCCAGACAGCACACTTCCCTCCACCCCACCAGCAGGGGAGGCCCACTGGGTCAGGGCACTAGCAGGATCCTAAGGCCACAGAACTACAAAGTGTCAGATGAAAACCTGCCTCCCACATCCCCTAAAGCCTGGGATCCAGGTTGACTTAGAAACCCATCATGTGCCTGCTGGAAGGACACCTGCTGTCCTTGGCTGGCCCTATCCACCTGGGGCTGCCCTCTGCCCCACTCCAGGGGCTCCACGCAGTGTGGTCTAGAGGACCCAGAATCTCCTTCCCATGCAGAGGCACTCACAAGCCTCAAAGGGCCCGAGTGCACCCAGTGATGTGGCCAAGTGCCTGGGAGCCCACCAGCCCCCATGCCTCATCAGCCAAGCACAGGTTAGGATTCAGGTCAGTCAACAAAGGCTGTGCCCACGCCACCCAACACACCTGAAAGGTGGGTGGCAGATGCTCAAGCAAAGAGAAAAGCCAGGAAATTCGCAAGGATACATACCCAGACACACAATGTAAACTCTCGCAGCTTTTTCCTAAATGATTTCACTTACCAAAAGAATACCTGAAAAACAAAAGAAAAAAGGTATTAAAATTCTGGCTTGCTTTAACCAAAAATTTATAAGGCAAACTGTTGTGTTTCTCACTGTGGAGCCCACCCCATAAGCCAGGCCAGCGTAGGATTGGGTGCTGCCAGGAGGAGCTGCTTCTGGGGACTGGTTGGGCAAACAGCTGCCATCTGCAGAGCTCATGCAGGGCCAGCACAACCAGAAACCACTGTGGACACGAGCAAGTGGAGGCTTGTGTTTCTGTAGAAACCACAATTTCTACCAAACACCATGGAAAAGCTTGCACCCTGGAGCCTGAACTGCAAAGGGCAACCACTACCTGGAGCACGGGTCGTGAAGACAGGGAACTTCAGGGAAGGGAGCTGGTGGGCTCCTTATCCACTACCAAGCACTTGAGGAAGGTCTGTCTTCCCTGTAGAGCTGTTGGGCAACGAAGACCCCATGAGCAGCCAACATGTACAAGAACCCCAAATCACAGAGAGTGACGTTCCCACAGTATGCTGGAAGCAGCACGGGGCACTGGGCTCAAGCAGACCCCTCACACCCACCTTGGGCAACTCCAACCCAGCCCCCTGACAAAACCTGCCCCAAAATCAGGAGTGAAGTTCCCTCACTACCTTTCACAACTGGCACCGGAAGCACACCCGCAGGAAAGACACACAGCTCACTGCACTGTAGGTGCACTTGAAATGGGTCTGGGAAGAAGCTGATGTGGCACACAGGGCACATGCAACTTGTTTGTGCCAAGGGCCCAGATGCCAAATCCACAAGCTGATGGGGCCTAGAGAGGGCGTGGGGGCAGCTGCTGGACATGTGCTTCTTCTAAGGTGGTGGAATGCTTGCAGGGCCACGCCCATGATCCCAGCAACTTGACAGGCTGAAGAGGAGAATCCAAGTTCCAGCTCAGTGGTGGAGCACTTGCCTAGGCCCTGAGGCCCTGGGCTCAATCCTCGGCACCACACTCACACCCACATGCACACCCAAAGAACTGAGTGAAATAAACGCATAGAGAACAAGGAGGCACGTGCGGTATGAGCCTATCTGCTGCAAAGGAAACTTGGGTCCCACCAGCCTGGAGCTGGTCATCCAAAGCAGGGGTTCAGCTGGCAGCTGCTAGATATGGAGGCAGCTTGGTCCTGGGGCAGTCCTCATGTTAGACATGGAAGAGGTGGCCCCCATGGACTCTCCACACATTACAAAAGCAAAGCAGTTACATTTGAGGTCGCCTTACAGGCAGGAGTCCAGGTCTCAGGCTGGGAGACCCCACCCACTCCTCCAGGGGCCTCAGAGCAGGAAATAACCTTGAGCCTCTGCCCGCGCACCCTTTGAAGAGGCTCCTCCATCCCTTCAATGGGAAGGAAGCGCCAAAGCGGAAGGAGGACCCTGAGACACTTGGCTTGGCCCATGTTTCCTGAGAGGATCTTTTCTTTCTCACAGGGAGGTGGAGGAGAAGAGGATGGCTATGTGTCATGCTGAATAGCAACAAAGAAACACTTTGGGGTCAGTGCCAAAGCAAAATACAGATAAAAGAACCAGAGACCTGACCTTTTGGAAAACTGGAGTCAACAAAGAAACCAGTTACAGTCAGGTACCCTGCGCTCTAAAGGCATGGGGCTTCAGAAAGGCCAATTCTTTTTTCTTTTTTTTCCCCTTGTGGTACTGAGGACTGAACCCAGAGTGTTCTATAGCTAAGCCACATCCACAGCCCTTTTTATATTTTATTTTGAGCCAGGGTCTAAGTTACCCGGGCTAGCCTGCAACTTGCGGTCCCCTACTTCAGGCTGCCCAGTCACTGGGATGATAGGTGTGTGTCACGCCCATCAAGAAAGGTCAACTCTAGTCAGGGTTCAATTTTTTTTTTTTAAATCACTTAAAAGCTTATGTAATCAGTTATTAAAATTTGGCTCTGTCTTATGGTGTCAATCTTAAATGCTTACCTTCCTAGACTGGACACCCGAAAAAGCAAGTATGTGTCGACGTTCATGCTGATATGAACCAATGGTTGAAGAGGTCAATGAGGACCAGAGAAGGAAAGCCATACAGAATTCCTAAGCACAGATACCCCATGCCACTGTGGGCTTTGTGGCCCCCCTTCCCCCAGGCACAGGAGGAAAAGGGGAGACTTGCCAGGTCACCACAGGTGTGACACAGTTGTCTCCCTGAGTCTTCTTCCTAAACCCAACCCCCATCTTGTTACAAAAAACACAAGCCGGTTCTGGTGGAGGGGTAGCCAACAGACCCCGACAGGTACCCCAAACTGTCAAGGCATCAGGAGAAGGGAAGTCTGAGGACACCATAACAGCCCAGAGAAACTTCAGAGGCTAAATGTCACCTGGGGTCCCGGATGGGGACCCAGGCCAGGGAAACCAGGGAAATGTGAAGAGAGCGGACATCAGTTCATGCAAGTTTGTCCCACACTAACAGGAGATGTGAGTGATAGGACACTAGGTATAGGACCACTGCTATTTTCACAATGATTCTGGATCCAAAATTGCTCTAAAAATGTAGTCAGTATTTTCCCCACATTTTTTACTGGCACATTACAGTTGTACGTAATGGTGGGATTCATTGTTACGCATTTGTGCATGCACATAATACGACGATATAATTTGGCCCATATTCCTCCCCAGCACCTCCCTTCTCTTGGTCTCTTTCCTCTACTGATCTCCCTATGATTTTCATGAGAGCCACCCTACCTTTCTTTTCCTTTTTCCCCTCTAGTTTCCACATCTGAAAGAAAACATACAACCCTTGACCTTCCAAGTTTGACTTATTTTACTTAACATGATGGTCTCTACTTCCATCTAGTTTTCTGCAAATGACATAATTTACTCTTTCTTCTTTATGGCTGAGTAAAACTCTATTGTGTACACATGCCACATTTTCTTTACTTATTCATCTACTGATAGGTACCCAGGCTGGCCCATAGTCTGGCTTGGTAAGCTTCTAAAATCAGGGAGCTGTCAGAAATGTAGCATGTGTTCATTAGGAGACTACCAACCTCACTTGCTCCTCAAAACATACATACCAATGGAGACACCCCATCCAGGAAGGGAAGCCTGCCCTGTTCCTCTGGCCATAGTGGCCACAGAACCCAAGCAGCTGGCCAGTTCCCTGAACACCATGGCCTGTGCGCCTGGTGGCAGAGCCCTCACCAGCTACTCCATAGCTGAGGCCACACCCTTTTCTTTTGCTGGCTGAGAAGACACCTGCTCCCCACCCTGTCCATACCATCCAGACCCCACACTCACCTTCGCAAAGCTAGGCTGCATGCCACTCTATGGTGGCACTCAGCAGCAGCAGAAGGTCCCAGATGCTGACTGCCAACACTCACCTTCAAGGTCCTGTTCTAATCAGAGAGGTGACAGGAAGGGGCTCCAAGGGGAGCACTGACCACCCACAGACCTGGCCAGGAGACAAGTCTCAGGAAGCCTATGCCAGGCACTCTTCCTACCAGTGGTAAGCTGGGTGGCCAGGCATGTCTTTCCATCGCCAGCACCGGATGCCAGTAAGAAGCCGATCCCAGGGGAGTGTAATGGGTCCCTGCCAGGGGCACACCCATCAATGTGCACATTGCTCAAGTGACCCAGCCCCAAACGAATGCTCTCTTCTTCAATAAAACCAACAGGGCACAAAGGAGCAGATGCTGTCTTGCTGATGTCCTGGTCATCAGGACAAGCGCACCTGCTTGGCAGGTCCACCCAGCCTCACCCACTCCCAGTGTGAAGTCCCAAAGTACACAGCTACCCCAAACTGCTCAGGCTGCACCCAGGGTACCTCACGTCTTAACACACCCAGGGAAGGGACAAGACTATTTCTTGCCACGAGTACCCAGGCTGATTTTCAAATACTTCAGTGCAGGGTCAACATTCCTAACCAATATGTTACAGATGTGACTAGAAAGTACAACAGTTGGCACCACGTGCAAGGCACATCACAGGTAGGTGGACAGCCAGCATGTGCACATCACAGGGGCCTCCCAGTTAACTCCGATGATTATCATCAGGCAGGGCTACCTGAAACTCCCCCTCCTCTGGTTTGGATTAAAATCACAATGTCTCAGCCACAGCAGCCTCCAGGACACCACAGAAAAGTGCAGCCAGAATCAACATGATTATCAACTGTCATCACCCAGGAAATGGGAAATATCGCGTTCCCTCTGCCCGCAGCGAAGACG
>PVKS010003945.1:0-98341 GCA_004027875.1 Aplodontia rufa
CCTCTTGCACCTGCCTCCACCTAATCACAGCCAATCGCGCAGACTGTGCACCTGAGCTCCTCCAATTAGGGCAAAGGGCAGTATTGCGTCAGGTCGGCATTTAAGGACCCCTCACTCCCTAGCGAGGCGCGCATTTTTCTTTCGCCCTTCCGCCGAAGTAAAATTTCTGCCTTGCTCACCCACACCCGACCACGTGTTTCATTTCATTTATAACATCTTTCAATGCAAGAAGTTTTTACTTGTGGGTCTTTTTTAATTAATAGGAATAAGACTTAGCTTTACAATATGTTTTTATAAGTTCTATTCTTAAAGTATATTGAGGTTGCCTTGTGGCCTACAATGTACTAATTTTTCTGAGCAAGTGCTCACTGTGTACTTGAAAAGAAGATGTATTCTTTATTATCAAGGTTTAAATTTATATTACTAATCACTTCATTTAGGTCTTTTATATTCTTATTAATGTTTTTTTGATCTGTCACACCTGGGTTTAGTGGAGTATATTAAAATCGTCTATTATTTTGTGTTTCTGCGTGTCCCTTTTCAAATCTGTCTTGTAACCTCCATTCTCATTTGAAATCTAAGTTAGGTTTATGGAAATATGCCATTGCTCTAATATGTTCTCAGGTTCTTTTAGCTTGTTTTAAAATTCTTGGTTAGAGTTTTCATTGATTGTCTGGGCTTATCTTCCTGATATACATTTATTTTATCTATGAACCTAATTCTCTTAATTATTTTCTTTTTCCATAATAATTTTCAATGAGACTCAATTTTAATTTCTCCCCATAGGTTATATGCAATGGATTTCTTTTTCCAGTGAGTTCTTAGGAGGGAATGGTAGATGGCACAGTTTCAGAACTCCAGGACTCATCCTTCTGTTGTTATCAGAAGTTCACAAACCTGACTGATATCTCTTTCTTTTAACTTGGTCTTCCTTTTCATTTGTTTCCTGATATTTTTATCCTACTCAATTTGGATTATGTTTTTAATGATTTCTTCTGGATTCAGGATTGTTTTCCCAGGATTGAGATTTATGGCTATGTTTGAGAGTTGGGGTCCATCTAGCTCCACCCTCTCTGAGTCAAGGGTTCCTCCCACTTGCTTGAATGAGAACCTGAAAAGTCTATTTTTGTTTTAGCTGCCATTCTCAAGTTAGTCTGTACATTTTGGAATTCTTGGGGTCTTTGGAGCCTGCATAAGTCTTAGTCTTCCCTTATATCCTCCTGTATAGTCAATTTTGGAAACAGATCGTACCCTCATTCTCCTGTGTATTGCAGTCATTGAGGTTATGGTCTGATTTTTGTTTAGATATTGTTGTGTGTTTTAGGTTTACTACTCTAGTTGTTTTTGTCTTTTGTGAAAGTATATTTGAAGAGATTCAAAAACTGTACCACAAACATCATCTTATTCAGAATCTTTTTCAGTACTTTTTAATTTTTACACTATTTTTTAATTAAGGGGTTGATTTGTTGTACAATCATATATGTGTATAAAGTAACAATATGATATGCATTTGATCCTAAACCATAGTTACCCCCACAATACCCACATCTCTTGATTCTTCTATATTATGTCCCTGTAACATGTAAATGTCCACACACACACACACAATTGTGAATTTTCCAGAATTAAATGATTGCTAAGTATTATTTGACTTCTTCCAGGAGTAAACAGTATGTATGCTACATTGTTGATTGTCTCCCGAGACCCCTCTCTATGATCCCTCCCCCTCCCATCCCCTCACTTCTCCATTTCCTGTCCCCCACCTACATGTCTATGATTCCTCTGGATTATTGTCTTCAGCGTTGTTAAAATAAAATGAACCAGTAAAGAAAAATCTACAGAAAAGGAAAGAATAAAATACAGATTGAAGTTGAAGTTTATTTATTTTTTCCTCAGTAGTAGATATTGAACCCAGGGACACATCTCCAATCCTTTTCTTTCTTTCTTTCTTTCTCTTTCTTTCTTTCTTTCTTTCTTTCTTTTTTCTTCTTTCTTTCTTTTCTTTTTTGCTTCAAAACCTTGCTAAGTCTCCCAGACCAGCCTCAAACTTATGATTTTCCTGCCTCAGCCTCCTGAGGTTGGATTACAGGTGTGCACCACCAATAATGCAAAATACAAGCAGAAACTTTATCTTTAGTTTGAGTTAAAAGATCTTAAATATTGCTGTAATGCTATTTGACCTATGATTAGGATTCTATGGATGAAATTTAAATTAAAAAAAATTCTGGAAAGTTTCCTACATTACTCGATAATACTAATCACCTTAAACATTGTTGACAAACATTTTTCTTTAGCGCTGTCTTGCCCATTGCAGTAGTTACTAGTCCCAAGTGGCTATTAAGCATTTGAAACATGTCTAGCACCACACTGATAAAATGCCAATTACTTTGACACACTGGTTTAAATAAACTATTCCTATAATCAGCGTAAGTTTTTTTCTTTTCACCTTTTCAAACGTGACTGCAATACCTAAAATTATCTATGTGGCTTGTATTTGTAGTTAATATTTCTACTGATCAATACTGGCTTAAAGCATAAGTATCCGAATGTTCCTTTCTCTTTTCTTTGTGTCTAATTGTATCTCAAAATATTCCCTAATATTATAACATCTCTAATAGTATAACGTATAAGCATGATGGCATCAGTATGACCTCATGTTTTGCTTACTGTAGATACAGATGATTACTTACAGATATGTATATATATGTGTGTAATGATACATAGATATATTGCCTTGGTTTGTCTCTTAGGAGGACTTGGAAGAAATAAGTACATCAACGAACAACCAAGATATTGGTGTTAAATAATATTGAAAATAAGAGCCAGGATTATTGTTTTTTTAGAGAAATAACTGATTGTAGGACTAAGGTAAGAAATATGCAAGATAAGCCTGGAGTGTAGCATAGAGTCAGAAAGTAAGAAAGTGCTCAAAACAAATGAAAACAATAAAGAGCAAAGGAAAAATCAAAACTGAAAAAAAAATTTAGAAACCTCCCCCACAATGTTGGGAATATATCAAGGAGAAACTGGAACCATCTGAAAGAACTCTCAATGGTCAAAGGTGGAACAATTTGAGTGACAAAACAGAATAGTACGGAATTATAATCCTGAGAATAACCTAAATATCTAAGGGTCCATACAAATACAAATAAACGATTATATAAGTATACTAATAGAGATGAAGAAATAAATTTCCTTGAGAGAATCCTAAATAATTAATGTGGAAACTCTGTCTCCAAGGAAATGGAATGTAACTCCCACTCCTTAAATGGGCAGCAGACTGATTCCTCTTCCTTCCTCTTCTCTCTCTCTGCTACATATGTCTTTCTCCCTTATTTCTTTCTAAAATAAATGCTCCCTGGGTTACTGGAAGCCTTTGATTAATTTCCAGAATTCTAAATATGTCAATTGTGACTTTTTTGCTCATCTTTTCCTTGTGTTTCTGGGGGAGAGGAGTTTCAGAAGAACTATTCAGTCATTTTTACCGATATCTAGAACCACTGACCTGCAGGATCATATGGATTTGTCCAAAGAGTTTAGTGTCAGAGATATGGATGGACTACAATTAAAGAAGTTTTTTTGTTTGCTTGTTTTGCTTTGTGTTCTTCTTTTTATCACTCTGCTTTATATTCCAGGAACTTCCCACATGTATGAGATGGATTTGGAATATGTCCAATGCTGATTGAGATTGAATTTAATACTGAGTAGATGCTCTGTGGCCCTCAAAGTTGGATTCAGTTGGTTTGAAGAAATTAAATCACATAGCTTCTCTTGTGCATGTGTTTTTGAGCTGGTAAATTAGTATCTGTTATAGTAGTTATCAAATTGTCTTAACTGTATGTCTCTTCTTTTTAAAATGGATCATTTTACCTTAGTAATTGGTTAATCATTTGAAAATCCCCCTGTTGTTATAGCACTCCTTTGCAGTTCCTCCTTTAACTACTGCAGTGATTTTGGTATAATTGAGAGCTTCAGGGGTTCCAAGATCCCCCTGTGTGTGCATGCTCACACTCACACGCACACATACGCACACACCCCATGCAAATGTATCTTATATTTATTTATTTTGAAATACAGAGGTTTAGCATATGATGGTTGACTGCTAAGAAAAAAGTCCCAAAATAATTATACATCTTGTTCTCAAACGAGAATGAGCTGGTGAACTTGATGCAAAGCCAAATCCCTTGGCTTCAACCTCAAGGATGCTTATATAGTAGGCTTATGTGTGAGCATAGTGCAGGGGGTCTTCACACAACCATGTGGAAAAAGTAAAGAACAATTTACAAGATGATTCAAAAAATGCCATTCAAAATGCCTCACAGATTGATCAAATCTACCTTTGCACCCTTTCAAGTGGCTGCTCTCTGAAGATTGACTGCTGGGTACATTTTGCTCCTGCTGTGCTTGGCTGACTTTTCTGCCTCCATCTGACATGCATTTTTCTTCTTTTATGCTTGACTTCATCCTACTCTTCCTTAAGGCCTAGATCCAATTTCACCTTCTCCATTTTGTAACCCTACTGAATGTATCCCACAATAGTCAGAAGGAAAAATTAAGTAGTATGCTACTGTTTCCCCAAATAATAATAATGGTTGCTTGGTTTTAAATTTTCTTATTTCATCACCTTCAGGTTTAACTCTGACTGATTTCCTTTCCTGATTAGTTGGAAAGTCTGGCGGGGTCTGGCAGCCAAACTTGAGGTTTCACATGGCATGCATGGAGGTAACCATGATCCAAAGATGTGTCTTGGGGCAACATGGAACTCAAAAACCAAGTGAACAGTCCTTCTTAGGTGCCACACTCATAGGACAGAGAGGCAAAATACAGATGACAACAATCAGAAAGACATCAGGCACATCCAAAGAGTACAAGTTCTGAGCGAAAGAAAGGAGCCAGGGCCTGCATCTGGACTCAAAACCGCACTTTTGAAGAGGCAGCAGGACTGTGTGTGGATGGAGCCTCAGAGGGAAGCAGAGTGACAGAGAAATAGAGTTGTACATGATACATTAAATTTCTCTTGTTCTTATTAAACAGGATAAGAAAGCTCAAGTGATTAACTCCAGAGGGCCTGGGTTGCTCTTCTCAGCTCACTCCTAGTGAGACCATCTTTCTCCTCAGTTTGGTTCTCCAGTGTCTTCCTTCATTCTAAGCATTCTGAGCTCCCCATGGTGGGGGGGGGGGTCAGGAACTGTCTTGTGCTCTTGTGCTCTGTTAATGGTAACAATCAGAGTCAAATTTAATGCTTCCATTTTAGATTTGAATTACTAAAAACTATATAGGGTCTTATCAAATATATTGTGTTATAGTAGCATTAAAATATTTAATATTTATTTTTACAATTAATGCATAGAACATTTTCATGTAAGAACAAGAGGTGATTTGTTTTCTTTCTCCCGCAAAATTACTTTTAGTTTCATTTAAAATTTTCTAGACATATTAAGATATAATTCTAATTGTCACAGTGTTACTATATTTTCTCTACATCATTTGATTTTACTTGATAATGGTTTTATGTGGTTTTTATGGTCAATACTGCTGGCTTTCCATGTTTGTGGGTTCTGCATTCTTGGGTTCAACCAGAGATTGAAATATTTTTAAGAAACTGTTATTTGTATTGAACACATACAGATGTTTTTATTATTATTCTTTAAACAGTACAATAGAACAATTATTTCCATAACATTTACATTGTATTGGGTATTGTAAGTAAACTAGAGATTATTTTAAGCATATGAAAGGATGTGCTTAAGTCATATGCAAATATTATATCATTTTAATAAGGGACTTGAGCATCTGCAGAATTTGGTATTTCTAGGGGACAAGGAGGACAGTTCTGGAACCACTCCATACAGGTGGAGAGACATCTGTATGTGTTTACTTCCCATATAAAACAGTAAGACAAAATACAAAGGTTGCTGGGTGTTTCCCTTTTCTTTTTTGCTCTCTTAACCTTTGCCTATAGTCATTTCTTTATCTTTAATGCTTATTAATCGGGACAGTATTTATATTTTCTTTAGTTAATAAACATATTCATTAACATATTAAATAATTATAGAAATGTAAAACATTATATGTTAAAATTTGATAAGTAAACATGTATAGTGAATGAAGAATTTTCATGGTAAAGGGCATTAAACAAAAGTAACTGTAGATAGAAAAACTTTATATTTAGGCAGATACATTTCATAAATGTATCTAAAAGCCACCATTTTTATGAACACACAAACACACAACATCTCAGGGTAATAACTCCTCAGATTTTCAGAGAATATTCTCAGTTTGAGATTGAAAAAGAGTTTGGTTGACTTGCCTGTATCTTCTTATTCAGTTGTAAATAAAAGTCAAATCCTCCTTTTGTCTGACTTTTTAGAGAGGCTTCAGGAGTTGCTGCTGCTCTCTGTGCTTCTCAATGCTGCCCAAGGATGACAGGAAGAAAAAAGATGATAGAAATTTGGCCAGGAAGGACAAGGACCGGGGGGAGCAAGTTTGGGGGCAAATACAAAAAGAAGTAAGTGGTCAATAGGCAAAGTTTGGGACAAGCCCAAGAGTCTAGTCTTGTTTGACAAAGATGCTTATGACAAACTCTATGAGGAAGTTCCCAACTATGAGCTTAGAAGCCCAGCTGTGGTTCCAGAGAGTCAGGATTCCAGGTTCCCTGGCCAGAGCAGCCCTTCAGGAGCTCCTCAGTAAAGGACTTGTCAAACTGATTTCAAGGCACAGAGCTCAAGGAATTTACACCAGAAATACCAAGAGTGGAGATATCCCAGGTGCTGGTAAAGATGCATGTCCAGCCAGTTATACATTTGGAAAAAATAAATCTTTAATCTTTATTAAATAAACAAAAAAGGGTCAAATCTCTTTTCTCATGGAGCTGCTATTTTGATGGGGGATGAAAAAATAAAAAGCAAGTTGATAAATATTAAAAATGGTTTCAAATAGATTTCAGGTTTATAAAGAAAATAAAGGTGGGGAGTGGGCTATATAAAGAGAATGACTGGAGAAGGCGATGATTTAGATGTAAAAGTGGGAAAGGTAATCTTGTGGAGATGCAACTGATCCCAAACCTGAACCTGTTAATCACTTGAAAACAAGGAGAACTCCTCCAAGTAGAGTGGGAACACCCAGAGTGAACACCCAGAGGTTGAGTCAAAGTTGGGCATTTGTGGAAGAGGAAGTTAACTAAGCAGCTGGGGTCTAGTGAAACAGGTTGTAAGAGATGATGCGGGCAGGGGCTGGAGGGTGTGAGCACTCAGGAGTCTGCTAAGGGATTTGGCTTGATTCTTAAAGCTATGAGGAGCAAAGGGAAGATTGTAGGCACGAGAGTAACAATCTGATGGTGAACCACACAGGCCGGCGACCATCTGGTTTGCCTTTAATAGGCATGTCAGATCAGTGGTCCTCAGCTCTGTTCCTCTTTATCTTTTTCTAACTATATCCAGAGCCAAGCAGGGGACTGTGAAAGGGCTAACCTCTTTTGAAAAACGTAATGGTTTAAAGGAATCTGTTTCTTTTGGAGAGTACTGAAGACCATAATGTTTGAATATTGGTACACTGCCATGGAAGAATGAGTGCCAAAAGGAGTTTAAAATGCATATCAGGAACAAAATGTTCTCTTATCCATGGACTGCAGAGTAGAGAAAGAATAATCTCTCTCCATCTCTCTTTCTCTCTCTTGATACAACTTCCTACATTTTTTTCAGTTAGTATATTATTTAATCAGTAATATTTGGTATCACTTGAAAAAAAATTCATAACACAAATCTTTTCTGAAGAGGGAATCATATGAAACAGACCTAATTTAAGCTATATATTTTCTTTTATCTCAATTTGTTTATGTTTTGATTATTTTTCAGTAGATGATAAAATTACTTCTCTTGAAGGCTCATAACGAGGCAATTGATAGGGCAGACAAGTTCATTTCATTCTGGGAGAAAAAAATTTAGATTCAAATATTATTTATTATTATATTATTATTGATCTACAAAGCCAAAAATATCATGGAAACATGCAATTTTATGAACACCTTTGTACATTTCCAAATAATTGGGTAATGTTTTAAAAATATCATCAAATCAGTTAAATACCATTAGAAAGAATGAAAATACTATGAAATTCTTTAAGCAAAAGCAGCTGTTTGATTTGATTGCCTAAACAAACTACGAAAAATTTTGTTGAAATTTTTTGGATTAAAGGTTTTATTAATTTATGAAAATAATATATGCTTATGATAAATATTTAAGAACTACATATGTGTGTGTGTATATATATAGTGTAACAAATCCTAGGTAACATAAAATATAATGTATATTTTAAATAAGACAGGATTGCAAGATATATTCTGTTTCAGTAAATAATATTGACTTTTTACTGAATTCAACCAAAGAAAGCTCAGTAAAGGAATTCCTAAGCTTCAGGAACTTTTTCCTTCCAACAAATTGTAAAATCAATCCAAGAAGATACTTTTAAAACTACTTAAAAATAGAATGACTTTTCTCTAAGCTGCGGGTTTCAACAACAGGTTAACTACCCTTCCAAAACCTGAGGAAATCCCCCAACAAAAGCTGCCCGTAATGTCCCTCCCCTCACCACCTATTTTCTTTGACATATTTTTGGATTTTATAGCACTGAGCCATGGGTGGTTATATTCTTTTGTATAGCCATAATTTCTACATTTGTTTAGCTTTGAAGTAGTCTAAAATACGCAGTGGATCTAGGTAATGAAAACGTCTCCATTTGAGTTCCTTGTGAAATTTACATTTGGTTTGGTTTCTTATCATTTTCAGTTATATTTGTTTGCGTCCTTGTTTTCAGATTCCAGGGAAATGTTCCCAGGTCCTCTTTTTCCTGAACTCTTAGATGCTTCTGAATGCTCTTCTGTTGCCTTCATATTTGAAGGAAACTCAGCTGACTTCAGCAGTTGGTTTGCGCTTGCTTCCTTCTATGTATTTGTTCAACATTTAATTGAGCCCCTATTATTCTCCAGTCACTGGGGAAACAAAGAAAACAACGCAGACACCCTCTCCTCTAAGAGTAGAAAGGCAAATACAGACATTTTATGGTGAGTTGTGTGCTGTGAGGGAAAAAAAAGCTGGGCCATGACATTGGGAGAGTGTGAGCCCTTTGAAGTGTGAGGTTTAGGTAGTCCCTCCTTGTAAGCAATGCCTGAGTTGAGGTAGTAATGGTGGAGAAATGGAAGAAAGACAAGTTCACAGATCCTACAGTCAAATGGGAAAACAAAACACTTTTAGAAGGTGAGGAGTGGTAGAACATTTTTTTTTTTTTTGCTGGAATGTAGAGAATGGGTGGTTGGAGTGAGTGTTAGCACACAGTTCAGAGAGGTGGGGAGCTGAATCACAACAAGCCTCACAGGCCAGTGCAAGAGATTTAGGGTTTTTCTAACGGCAATAAGCAATGTACTTTCTCTTTTGAATGCTATCCTTTCATTCCCAACTTCTCATGTGGTGCGAGTTTCTTCATCTATTCTTTTATGTTTCTGTCTTCAATTGCTCTAAGATACTATAAAATTGCTTCACCCAGTTGCCATTTCTCTGCTTTTAACTTCTTCCATCTTTCAGAAGATGAAGCTATCACCTCATACATGTTAGCATGAACATTATCAAAAGTTCAAAGGAAACAAATGTTGGAGGGGGTGTAGAAAAAAGGGAACCCTTCTGGGTGGGAATGTAGATGGGCGCAACTGGATTGTTTGTCTTTTTTTATTTCTTCGGTAATTCACTTTCATTGTATTTTACTTAACTATTACTTTATGACATATTGGAAATTAAAAATGGATAAAAATGAATATCTTCAGACTAGAAAGATAACAAGACTGAGGTATAATCCTATGAAGCAATGATTAAACACATTTTACTATGTTTATTCACGGTGTAGCTATAAACTCAAAATGATTAACAGCTAGCCACCTCTCAATACCTAAGCATTGCAATGTTATAAGTTGGTAAAAATCTCACCGCACTCGAAGTCGTTATTCACTGATTCAGATGTGGTGGAAAATCACAGTCTAATGTCTGCAGCAAGCCACAGTCTTAGAATTAGTATTTTGCAGGAGGACTGAGAATAGATAATTTTGCACTATAATTTTCACATAAAAATGATTAATCTATAAATTCAAGGATATTTGGTTTATTGGTTCTCCAACAATATCAATCTCTAGAAGAATTTTTTCTTTTACTACTCTTCACTTTCCTCATTACATTTCCATTGAAGTCAGTTGATTATGAAGGGTATCTTGCAATGCTACAGTGTAAATATCTGGCATTTTTAATGTAATTTGTAAATCAAGAACAATATTGCTGTTTAGTGTTTAAAATTTCTTGATACAATAATGAGAAATACAGCTATTAATTCTCTAATCTGTTCAGGTTACATAAATTTCTTTATAAACCCAACAATGTTTCTAATTTTTCTATCTCCTTTGTTATGATGTTGGTGCCAGAGATATTATTTATAGCAATAACTTCTGCTTGAATTTGAAGTTGAATTCTGAGGTTAATACACAGCATAAAAACCCCTTCCACATTGCTTACTTGTCAATAGGAGTCCCAATGTCCTTGGCAGACCTCAGAAATTGTTTCTCCGGAATCATAAAGGAAGCATTGGGCATCCTGGTCATACTCTGATCAATGCACTCAGATAAACACCAAAAGTAGGAACCAGCAAGTAGGAAGCCAGACTAGACTCAGGGCGGGAGTATGAGAAGATGCACTGTACAAACTCACAGATCTAATCTGTCCATCATTTACCATGCTTAGAGTTATAGCAGACTCTTAGCATTTATATGTTGAACTAACCTGAATAAAAAAAAGTTAAGGAGAGGGTTCAGGCATGGATGGTGGGGAAAAAGACAGTAAGACTCTAAGAGAAAGCAATTTTCCTCACCACACTACAAATTGGCTGAGGTCAAATATAATATCAATTCATTTTTGTCTATTGTACCTACTCAGTGTGTTTAATAAATGAATAAATGATTTACGGTGGCTTCAGCGAAAACAGACACAGAGAAGCAATCAAATTGAAGTGAATTTCCAAATAAAATGGAAGTGAGGATATGGATAAAGTTTCAACTGAGAGGACTCAAGACAGGGAGCGGTAAAATCAGGAACGGAGGAGGAAGGAGGAATGCAGGTAAATGTAGAAAGATATGTGAATTTTGATGTTTATATATGTTTATATGTATAGAATCAGGATAGAGGAAAAATTGGAAGCAAAACAAGTGGGAAAATATCCGAAAGGATACAGAACATAAGTTTCATAAACATTATATACTCTGCTTCTCAAATTGGAATAAGGAGAATGATAACAAAAACATAAAATAGCTTAAAATTGTACTGTCCAAAATATATGAAAATATGATTAAAGTGTATAGCTTTCAACTTGCTTGCCTACTTGATGTTGTTCAAACAGTTAATTTGCAATACTAAAGGAATATGAGAGATTGAATCTAGAGAGTGACACTTATTTGAAACAAGTTTAACCAATAATCTGGTCCCTCTAAGTTTCCCAACAAACTCCTTGGAATTATGGATAACAATTTGTGATGAGGTTATCAGAATGCATTTTATACAGGTATGTAGTTAAACTCAATTGAATTCAGTTGGGTGTGGTGGCACATGCCTGTAATCCCAACAACTTGGTGAGACCCTATTTCAAAATAAAGTGGAATAAAGGGCTGCAGATGTGGCTCGGTGGTTAAGTGTCCCTGGATTTAATCCCTAGTACAAAACAAAACAAAACAACCTTCAATTTAATTTTATCCCTATCAATGAGCCCAGGATAGACTGGCAATCTTCTTGGTGGATTATTTTAGGGATGGAGGTAGGAATGTTTCTAGATGTTGCACCTGCAAATATAATTATGGGGTTCTTAATGTCAATGAAAGATGTTGCAGAACTTAAGTTGCTCATTTGTTTTTATGTGAAAGTATTCTTTGAATACTCATTACTGATTGATATGAAAGTCTCCTTTATCCATTTACTCAGAGAATATCAAAATGCCATTGGAATTCTGGGCATGGTGGTGCAGGCCTATAACCCCAGCTACTCAAGAGGCTGAGGGATGAGGATCACAAGTTCCAGTCCAGCCTTGCAACTTAATGAGGCATTGTCTCAAGATAAAAATAAATAAATAAATTAATTAAATAAAATTTTAAAAAAGACTGGGGATATGGTTTAGTGATAGAGTGCCTTAGGGTTCTCTACTACCACCAAAGGAAAAAAATTAAAAAGCCTCCGTGATAGGCACGAGTCTCAGTGGAATTACCAACACCTTGGATTTTTGCTGATTTCACCAATTTAAATATCAGCCACTGAACTTCAAGCTTAGAGTATGCTATAAACCTACCCAGCTGACAATTTTCCAATCAATTATTCTTTTTTATGCCAGTAATTCTCCAAGTTTCCTTCTCAAATCTCTTCTCTGATAACTTTAACCTATGTTCAGTCCCATTTTCTAAATCATAGGCCCTAATAACTCTAGAAAGCCAAGTTCCCCTTTTAGGTATATTTGTCTATGAGATTTCCTAACTTGTCTCAACACAAGAAAATAATCAACTGTGTTTTATTTCCTTTCCAACACATGCTAGTACTAATACTAGTGTGTACTACTACTCCTACTGCTGCCACCAATACCAAAACTTGCTATAATTGCCACACTTGATCTTGCTGCTACTGCCCCTGAAGCTCCTGAATTATCAGATCTCCACAGTAGGCCAGGCCTGGTGCCCTAACACTACCCATTCCAGCCCTGTGAGACAGACTGTTGATTGACTTCTATTTTATAGATGATGCTATCAAAGCTAAACTGAGATAATGTCATCTGCTATTAAATGTCAGAGTTTGTATTCAAACACAGATCTCCTTGACTCCAAAGCCTGGGTTATTTCTTTTTCACTAAGAACAAAATAACTATATTTACCCAAGAAATTGTCAAGAACGATGATCCCTTAATTTAGAATCTGGAAAAACAAAAGAGTACATGCTAGGATTGATTTGGCTAGTTGGAAGGCGAGAAGGAATGACTTTCTGGGTACAGGACATTCTGTCTTTTTTAACTCTCCAGTTTACCTGTGGATTATTTAGGATGGAAATCTCCGGGAATGAGGCATTTGGTACACACTGCTCTATAAGTGCATGTGAACAGATGGAACTTTTCACCAAGGTTCACTGAGGTTCATTGTAATCCATGGAGAATTATGTCAGTTTCAGCAAGATGAGTTTCATTCACGCTCCAGAGGACATTAATTTAATGAAAAAAAGATTGTACATCTTATGTCTGCTTAATCAAATTGCAAGCATTTTAGGTTCATTATGCTCGCATGTTATGTATGCACTTGTGAAGGCCTCCATTGTATAGAATAACTACATTTCTGATTAGAGAACTACAGAGATGGGAAGAAAGAGAAAGATACAGAGTCATATTTAATCCCAGCAAATATAGTTTTATTTTCTAAGAAGAAAAGCAAGGGAACATCTAAATTAGAAAGTGCACAGTGAAAGACTTAAAATATATTTCTGTCTGATTTAAAAATGAAATGATATCATATGAAATGACCACTTAGTTTCTGTAGGCTACAACTACATAAAATAGAAGCTTAATAAATGTTTGTCAAATTAATACTTTTTATTTGCAAATATATTATAGATCTCAGAGAAAAATAAAAGTTATTAATAATTGAAAACTTCCCATGCTTTGTAACCTGATTTTAGAATGTAGCTATAATACTAAAATCTATCCTGTCGGGACTCAGTTTAGTGGTAGGGCATTCCTAGCACGTGCAGGGCACTGTTTGCTATCCCCAACACCACACACACAAAAGTCACTGTTTCGTGAAGAAATAAGAGCTCAAACAGACCACAACAAATAAAAGAGATTGACATAGAAATTTAAAATCTCCCAACAAAGAGAAGTTCAGAACCAGATGGCTTCACTGGTGAATTCTACGAATCATTCAAAGATTTATTTTCAATCCTTCTTAAACACTACCAAGAATTAGGACCAAGAGGGAATGCTTGCTGACTCATTTTATGGGCCTAGCATCACCCTGATACCAAACCCAGATGAAGAGGAGACAGATACAGGCCAATAACTCTGATGAACACAGACGGAAAAATTCTCAAAACATACTGGCAAACAAACTCAATAACACATTAAAAATATTACACATCAAATAGAATTTATCCCCAGGAAACACATTTGTTTTACATATACAAATCAATCAATGTGATATATCACATTAACTGAATGAAGGATTAAAACCACATGACATTTCAAATGGTGACAGTTCCACATTTTCTTTTCTTTTTGTTTGTTTCTTCTTCATCACCTCCCTCCTCCTGCTTCTTGTTCTTTTTTTGGCAGCACCAGGGATTAAATCCAAAGCTTTATGCATGCTAAGCAGGTACTCTACCGATGAGATATGTTCCCAGCTCCAATATCCTTTCCTGATTAAGAAAGGAAAGAAAGAACGAAAGCAAGAAGGAGGCCTCTCAATAATTTGGGTGTAGAAGCAAATTCCTATACCAAATATGCACAGAAAGAAGACAAAAGTAGTCATAAAAGTGACCAAAAGGCATATGAAAAAATTGTTCAGTGTCATCAGGCATAAGAAAATGCAAATTAAAACTGCAGGACATTACCTTATCCTTGTTATGGTGGCTACTATATTAAAGACAAGATTTGTGTTTTGATGAAGGTGTAGTGGAAATGTAAATCAGTGCAGTTAATTATGGAAAATAATATAGATATTCCTCCAAAAAATTAGAACTAGAACTACATATGACCCAACAATCCCTCTTTGTTGCCTTTACCCCAAGAATTGAAATCAGCACCACTCAAGGATAACTGCACTTTCACGTTCTTTATAGCATTATTTATGGTAGCCAAGTTATGGAAATAATCTAAGTGTCTATCAATGAATGAATGGATCAAGAAATTATGATATATATATATACAAATAAATTTTATTCATCTTTTCAAAAGGAGATCCTGCTATTTGCCACAAGGTGGATAAAACTGAGGAATATTATGCAAAGTGAAATAAGCTGGAGGAGAAAGAAAAATACTGTATGATTGTACTTATATCTAAAGTATTTTTTAAAGGCTAAATACATAGAAACAGAAGAAAAGGTGCTCACCAGGGACAAGGAGAGGGAAGGGCATGGGCAAAATTTAGGTTACAGGGTATGAATCTGCAGATTTGTAAGATTAATATATCTAGATATCTGAAGTACAGCACGAAGACTGTAGCTACGATATTGTGTATTAGAAGGACGTTGAAGAGTAGGTTTTAGGTGTTCTTACAACACACATGCACACATATAAAGGATAATTATGTAAGATGACAGATGGCTTAATTTGCTTGACTATATAACCATTTCATTATCTGTGACAAAACACGCTGAAAAAAAACTTGTAAATCTTAAACATATACATCAAAATAAAAACGTTATTGTAGATGATCCTAATGTAGTCAAATTAGACTATCTTGAGAATGAGTGCTAGTTAATAAGGATAAAGGTTATAGTTCCTTGTATTAAATCCTTCTCTGCTTAAAATACATGGAATTATTAAAAATGTGAAATTGTTTCTCTTTCTTCTATTGAACACTGATAGAGCAATGGATCTGTGAAATGCTGCTTTTCAAAGGTAGAAACATTAACTGTTTTAAAATTAAACCTCATTTTCTTACTCCTAAATTATTTTCTTGCCTCAAAATTAAGACATAGAGATATTCTTCACTATAATTCTACTTTTTAAGTTTTTTTTAAGTCTTTGTTGAGTGAATTCAAACCTAAGCATTGATATGTGTATCACAAATTCCAAACACTCTAGAATTTCTGATAGAAAATACCTTAGAATGAATAAGGTCCTTGCAGATTTACCTTTGCTACATTTAATGTACCTTTGTTCTATTATGTCTTTATAGTCATTCAGGTGCAGGCAACAAGTAGGGACTTTCAGGCCTTTGGACCCCTGTTCTAATCCTCTGACACTGGCCCTGGCCTAAACTCCCACCCACAGCCCCACCTGCTTTTGGATGGATTTCCTAGACTCGGCACTTAAAAAACACTGACTGATTTTTTCAAGACAACAGCTCTTTAGGTTACTTGGATTTTCAGTTCATTATGACTCCTCATAAAAAATTGCCATTTTCTTTATTGTTCCTCCAGATATTCTGTTTCTTCTCTTCTCTTTTAGTCTTTAAAATATTTCATTGTTCTTGCATGTTTTCACCTTCTGTTTTTTATTAAGGGTAAACCCCTTCTTGTCCAGAACTGTGGTGTGTTTGTTTTTGTGGTAGGGCTGATCCTAGCAGGTTCTTCTCCCAAAATGATTGGATGAGTAAATGAACCCAGGAAGCAATTAAGCAGCTGGTCTGAGGTTCCCTCAGGGGATGAAACCTAATCATCAATTGGAGCTGCACTCCTGCCAGGAACAAATCAAAACTATGGCTTTGGCTTCCACTGCTGATTTCCTTTTTACGTAGACCAAGATAGTTGTAGTCTGATATGAAGATTATAGGCAATCTAAGGGGAAAATGAAATGTTATTTTTACACTATTGTGATGTTTCAAGAAATTCTAGCTACCATCTTCTACACTGCATTTATAAACTAATTTCTGGTTTAGTAAATAATGAAGTAAGATACTATCTATTCTGATTAAAAGACTATACTTATAGCATTTGAACAAAGGCAGTGGAGGGATCTTAATCCAGGAAAGGTAGTTAGAGATAAATTAAATTATGTACCTCTAATAAAATAGGAATGTACTAGAGATTTTGAAACAAAATAAAATTAGAGTTTCTTCCTGGGTTCCTATTAGTCACATTACATTCTCTAGACTACTTGAAAATTTCCGATGAAGAACAGTAGAAATTCAGAATTTGTGCAGCTCCTTCTTTTCTGGGCTGTTGTTTTTGTAGAACTAAAGTAGAAATATGAACTTGACTACATTCCTGGAGGCCATGCCTAATCTAATTTATTCTCAGTGGAGCTGCACAATGAAGAGTTGGTGAAGCCTTCTGGCCAGGTCTGCCACCACAATGCTTTCTTCAGAAAGTTCTGCCATCTGGAAAAAGCATGATTCGATTGCACTGGCACAAGTACATCATATGTAGGAAATAGAAGAACAATGATATTAACTGAACAAGCTTCAAAATAAATACAGAATATTTGTACAGGAATGCTAACCAGTTGCTGAAAAGTGAGTAAGTCTAAATGGCTTTCATCTTGAAGGTCTGGGCACTCTGTTTCAGTATGTTTTTATTTTGAGGATAGAATTACTTATTTTTCAATGTCGTGAGTATACAGAAAAAAATAGGAAATGTAAAAATGCAAAATATATTCTGAGGAAGTATGGAAATATAGTAATATGGAAATTCTGAAATTTGAGGAATTTTATTTTTCATGAAGAATTTGCTTAGTTCTCCTCCAGGCTCCAGTGTCCTCTGCTTTGGACACCCAGATGGCTCTTCCACGATCTCTGTTGTCCTGTGAGCTGTGGGTGCTGGGACATTATCAGGGAGAGTGCCAGGTCATTCTGGAAGCCAGAAACAATAGGTTTGTGGCAGCAGATGACTTTGCTCTGTATCCTATTAACTGCACATCAGAATTCAACCTGAATTCTGACAGAACAGGACTCGGCAACTCTTGGAAGTATTCACATAGGATTATTACTTACAAAATTACTTATTATCTTGGAAATGGTAATTAAATGATATCTTTATTATCTGAACAGAATGTACCATTTCTTTTTACCTGATGAGGTATTAAGCTTGTTATAAGATCCATCTAGGAGGATGCTGGCACTCCCCAACTAAACCAGAAAGTGAGCATGCTAAAAATAAAAAAATTGTGAATGAGAGAAAGATGGTGGAGCACATATAGGTAGCAACCCTCAACCCCTCCACAGCCCAGACAGGATGCATGAAAGAACCCATGACTGGAGAATCATAGGGACAGTACCCTGGTGATCTATGTCACCCATAGAAAGTCCACAACCCACAGCAGTCAGTGACAACTCCGAGCCCTGCATTATGTGCCTCTGTACCCAACAGAAATGACCAGCAGATGCAGCACAGCTCCCATGTGCACAGGTTGAGGCCCCTGTGTTGATGAGAAAGAATCACTGCTGAGAAAATCATAGCAACCAGGGAAGTAGTGACAGTGCTTCAGTATCTCTAGGGGAATCCAGAGTTATGAGTCCCAGAGTTGCCAGTTAACCTAATTATCAGATTCATGTACCCACAGAAGGCAATTTCTGAGGATAACCCCAACCAGTCAGCAGAGAACCTTGCACATACACAACGGCAGAATACCCTACAAAGAGTTAACTGAAGAGATCCCATAGACACCAGGCACTGTGCAGCGAGCCCACATACAAGCCTAGTGACCCATTACCTTGATACTCCAGAAAGGGCAGCAGCCCTACACCTACCATGGGCCACTCAGTGCCACATGAAGCAGACCACATACCTCTACCTGAGGCTGCTATACCCTGTACACTCTGAAATGTATGTGGGATAACCTGCACTGGATTTTACAGTGCTAGATACATGGAGCTTTTCTTTAGAAGGGCACACAAGACTATGTTTCCTAATAGAGAATAACTGGGCTGCTAAGTCATAGACAATGAGAAACTGTCTTCTGTGATGCAACAGAAAGCTAGATACACCAGAGATTAGTAGGGGGCTTTCTGGAATTGTACTAGAGATGAGCTGGTAAGATCACCACTGACATATCCAGGGGCACAAAGAGATAAAGCTGAAGGTTGGTGTGCATCAAATACAGGTTCTACATTCCAATAAGATCTATATCATTAAGACTCAATGAGAAATTCCTCCACCTCAGCATGGATTTTCATAAGTAGTTCTAATGTCAATTTTGATCTTACATGGATTACTTCTCTTTTTGAATTGATAGATGTTCCCCTATTATACTGCACTATCAACCCATTTGATTGTATTTCTTCTGATGTCTTAAAGCATTGACTGAAATCATTCTGTTTTCCTAGCTCAATTTATACTTGTTCCTCTTAGTCCCCTTTTCACACTTGCATTATCTGATCCTGCTTCACCCCCTCCTACTCATCTTTTTCTTCATTATATATTGGTTTGTATTATTATTTTCTATCTTTTCTTTTTCTTTTGTTCAATTTTTCTCTCATTCCCTTATAAAAGTCTATATATAATATAATAGTAATTTTATTATCTTTAATAAATAGTTCAACTATTCCAGAACCTTACCATAATTTTATACTCAGACTATAGGACTTATGGAGAAAATTTTCAACAAGCTTTTTAAAGATTTATTATACATGACTTTGCTCTGAAGTTATTTTTTATTTTAATTTTATTTTTATTGGTGCATTATAGTTGTACATAATGATGGGATTTGTTGACACATATTCATAGATAAATACCATATAGTAATATAATTTGGCCAACATCCTTCCAGCACTCCCTGAACTCCCTTGTCCTATCTCCTGGTCCTTTGCCTCTCTTTCTGAGGTACATATTTACTTGAATATACCCTTGTATAGTGACATAATTTTCATACCTATGAAGAACATTTTTTTTAAGATTCATGACAATAGTATACACAATAACATACTTATAAAAGCTTGGAGTGTACCTGGTTTTAACTCAGTTCCATCTTTTCCTCTTCTCTTCCCTTCCTTCCACCTCATGTTCTTTTTAGATATGTTCTGAAGTTATTGCAATTAATAGGGCTTAGTATCTTTTCTCAAAGTGGTACTGTTGCTGGGAATAGCAGAGGGTACCTGTTGAATGGGAATACAAATAACAGATATTTGCCCAGTTCAGGGAACTTAAGAGAAAGAAGATCACTAAATAGTTCCTGGAATAAAAGTAGAAGAGGCAAGATAAGGTATACATGCAAACAATATGAAAAAATCAAAGGAACAAACCACCCCAAATAGTTCACAATACTTCAACAATTGATACATTGATACTAGAGTGGAGGAAATGTCAGAGAAAGATTTAGAAAGTTTACAGCTAAAATGTTAAATGAATTAAAAGAAAATGTAAGGAATGAACTTAGAAAATAAAAGAAGTGAAAGACCATTTTAATGAAGTGGTAGAGATTCTGAAAAATAGCCAACCAGAAATCCTGGAAAGACACAATAAATAAAACAAAAATTTCAGTTGATAGCACTACCAATAGATTAGATCACAAAGAAGAAGATTCTCAGACCTTAAAGATACAGTGTATAATCTTAAAAGTAAATTCAATCTCAAAGAATAGAAATTAAGAGATCTTGGAGGGGTAAAGGTGGGAGAATAGGGTGGGCTCTAGGGGGTAAATCTAATTTTAAGATTATGTACTTATCATATTGTTTTGTTAGAAGCATTTTTGATTGTAAAATAATTAAATTTCTTAATAATAAAAAAGAGATCATGACCAGAAAATTCAAGAAATCTAGGATGATATTAAGAGATAAATTATAAGAACAATTGTTGTAAATGAAGGCATCAAAATACAAACTAAAGGAATGCATGACCTTTTCAATGTACTAATATCAGAAAATTTGCAAACAGTAAGAATGAGACATGAATCCAAATAAAAGAAGGATTTAGAATTTAGAAACCCAAATGTGCACGGTTATAATAGATCCTCTCCAAGACACATTGTAACTAAAATGCCTAATATCCAGAAAAAGGATAGAAGTTTAAAAGCTAGAATAAAATGGAAGAGCGCATTTAGAGGTAAACTAGAATTTCAAATAATTTCCCAGCCCAGACCCTAAAAGTCAGGAAGTTTGGAAGAAAATGGTTGATAAACAAGATAACTATATTCAGTAAAACCATCCTTCAAGATTTAAGATGAAATAAAAGCCTTCCATGATAAGTAGAAAATTAAAAAATTCATAATCACTAAGCCTTCACTACAAAACATACTCAATGACATATTTCATGCAGAAGAAATGAAAAATAAAAATCAGAGCCAGAGTGGAATAAATCTCACTAGAAGAATAGTCAGTTAAAGGAGAGTGAAGTCTGGATTAAGAATAAGAAATAAATCAAAATAGCAGGAAATATAAATGATTTCTCTGAAATAACAGTGAATATAAAATGGTCTAAACCCTCCAAACATAGACTGGTAGAAAGGATTAAAAAACAAGAACCAGTTATTTATTGTTCATATGAAACTCCTATTAGAAGTGAAGACATACACAGGGTGAGGGGGAAAGGATGGGAAAATATATTTCATGCAAATGGAGACTGAGAGCATGTGGGGATAGGTACTCTCATATCAGACTAAGTAGATTTCAAGCATGAAGTGGGCCTACAGAATGGAAGATCTTTTCCAGCTATTGCTCCAACAGGGGACTAATAGCCAGAATATATAAAGAACTCAAAAAAGTTAATACCCCCCCAAAAACTAATAATAATAACCCAATAAACAAATGGGAAAGATAACTAAATTGACACTTCTCACAAGAAGAAATACAAATGAACAATTGTTCACATATTTTTCAAATATGTGAAAAAAATGTAACATCCTTGGCAATCATGGAAATACAAATAAAAAGTATACTGATATTTCATATCACCCCAGTAAGAATGGCAATCATAAAGAATACAAATAACAATAATAAATATAATAATAGTAAATGCTGATGAGGATGTGGTGGGGAAGTTATTCTCATACAATGTTGGTGGGACCACAAGTTACTACAATCACTTTGGAAAATGGTATGGAGATCCCTCAAAAGACTATAAAAGAAGCCACCATATGATCCATCTATCCCACTCCTTGGTATTTATCATAAAAAACTAAAATCTACGTATTATAGTGATACAGACACACCAATGTTTATGGCAGCACAATTCACCATAACTAAGTAATAGAACCATCCCTCCTGCCCTACAAAAGACAACTGGAAAATAAAATGTGGTATATATGCACAATGGAGTTTTACTTACCATTAAGAATAATAAAATTATGGCATTTTCTGGAAATAGAACTGGAAAATATCAAATTATGGAACTGGAAAACATCATGCTAAGAGAAACAAGTCAGACTTCGAAAGTCAAGGGTCAAATATTTTCTCTCATATGCAAAAGCTAGAGCAAAGTAAGGAAAAAAGGGGGAGGATGAAATCCCATGAAAATAGAGGGAAGGTCAATGGTGTAGAGAAAGGGGATGGAAGGTGAGCGAGAAAAGGAGGAACAGTAAGAAAGGAGGAACAGTAGAGTAAAAGTAACCAAATTGATGCACGTATACATGTATACACACTCACACACTCATAGCGCAGTGAATTTCACCTTTATGTGTATCTATGAAGCACCAGTTAAATATAACTATAAATGAATATAGAAAGAAGACCAGTCGAGCTGAGGTAGGGGAGTGGGGTTAGGAACAATGGAAGGGAAAGACAAAGTACTGGGGACTGAAGTGGAACAAATTATATTCCATGCAGGAATGATTATGTAAAAGTGCACTTGAATATTATAGCTATAATGTAATAATTAAAACATCTTAAAAAGAATTTTGCCCATAAGAATTCTGTCATAAACAACCAAAAAAAAATAACAAAGACAAAGGCAAAAAACCCCAAAACCAACCAAACAAACAGAAAACCCAATGTAATTAGATTTGTTACCACTGACACAAAAATGTTTAAGTTTATGGTATCAGAACAGCAAGCTTAAGAGCCATTATACATATCTTGAAACGATAGTCGTGAAAGAGAAGACAGCAGATTAGAGGAAGTGCGCACTTTCCAGCAGCTCTTCAGCTCCAGACCTATGAAGTGGAAAGACTGCTTCTCAGTGAAGGGAGTACTAAGGAAACTTACTGAAACTTAACTCTGGACTGTAAAAGAAGCCATACGGACACAGAAAAGCCAGAAACTTGAGCACAGTATAAGAAATAACATGTTAGAGGTGTGCTGGCATGGCCACCAGTGGCAGCAGCAAAGGGAGGCAAGGAACACAGGCAAAGGACACAGCATGACTTGCAGATAAAAATGTTTTTAAAACAAAGGAAAATTGTCTTGGGGAAGCCTGGGTATTAGAGATGAAAGCTGCTTTTAGTGGACACAGAGTGGTAGGGGAAGTGGCTCAGTGTAAACAAACCCCAAAAACACTCACCCAGGGGCAGGAAGCATTTCATGGGCATGAAAAATGCTCCTGACTATGTAAAGTGGCCCCATGCAGTGTAAGGAACATCTGTAAGTGCTCCACAACTGCAAACAGGGGCAGGTGATCAAGAATTCAAAGGAAGATACCAACAGTCAACTAAAAATTCCCCAGCAGGTACCTGAACCAGAATGACTGAAACAGATACAAAGAAAACTACACCTGGAACACACAGCCTTCCAGTAGCAGAGGAGAAAGCTCATTGTTGGCATCACATAAGATCTTTTGGGAAGAAACCTTTAGCTGCCACACAAGAGTGTCTGCATTCAAGGGCAGACACCAGTATTTCATATTCATAGCAGTGAAGGTGAAACCTGTGGAGGTTTAGTCCCTAGACCCTAAAAGTAGATTTTACCAGAAGATCTAGAGTTGCATACAAACTGCAGAGACTAACATCACCCCAGCAATAGGAGGTGGGGATTAAATTTCAAACACCCACCCACAGAATTCCAGATTTTGGTCAAGACTAAACCCCAAGTATTGAAACTGTCAATTTAGAACTCTGTATCACCCCCAATACAGAAATAGAAACTTTGACAGCATCCAAATTGTGCTGTCCCACCCTTAACTGGGAGACAGGAAGCTGAGATCTGCTATAACCAGTTTTGCCTCCTAGCCACAATGACTGGCAGCTGAGTGAGAAACGCAAAGGTATTGGACAAAACAACTCTCAGCTCATGACCCAAGGGTTACAAAGCCAAAAATAAATTCAAGGAATTAAATCCATCCCTGCCAAAAGTTTTCACTACCTCAGTGTAAATAAGCCCTTTATTTCTCAGTAAGATTTTTTTCTCTTTTTTCTTTTCCCTTATGTTTTCTCAATATTCCAGTTCTTCACTACTTTTCTTCTCCTTCTTTTTTAAATTTTAACTTTAAAAAGGTTTATTCAAACATCATTTCATCATATTGTATTACATTCACTTTTTTACATTACTCATGATTTTGTGTATGTGTGTATGTGAGTGAGGTTGTTGTGTTCTCACTGGGTGGATAAGTTTGAAAAAATATATGTATATTCATATAAATTTACTTTCACATTGATTCTCCTGCACATTTTATTATTGAGCCTTGATTTCACTTAAGTGGGGTTAAATTATACATGGGTTCAAGTTTTTTTGATCTTACAGTTGCTTGCTTGTACATACCATGGTTCTTTTGCTCTTATCTCTGTTTTCTTACTCTCATCTTCCAATAACATCCAAATTTTTCTTTACCACTTCCTCTTTTTCTTTGTAAATTACTTTCCTCTATAACCAACACGTGCTACCTTCCTTCTGCCTCTCCTCTGATACCTTTTTAAAATATTTCAAATTTTCTCTCACCTTCTTTATCCTATCTCTTTACTTAGGAAACTATAATACCATTAAATAATGGAATTATATAGTTTATGTAATTTCTATACCATTCGTGTTGTGATTATTAATATAGTGGATGACATAGTAAACAGTTGTTATTCAATGCCTGGTCTATTTCACAACTTTTTATTGTTGGTACTGATGTCAAATGCTGACATCACCATTCCCACATAAGTGGCAATTAGCGTTACAAATGTCAAAGTAGACACAGAATATTTATCTTAAGGAATTATATCTGTTGCTGACATCGGTGCTATTCCTGAATCCCCCCTCTCTCTAAGAGAGGGTGGAAAGTGATTGGGTTCATATTTCAAGATCACATAGCAGAGATCCTGCTGCCAAGAAATACTCATAAGTCACTCAAGCCACATTGAATCTAATCCCACACATGATATAGCTCCACCTGAGCCCTTAATACTACTTCAGCTCATAGAATTGGGGAGATGAATCACAAATCACCAACTAGGCTCCAAGGAGGAATAAGCAGAAGGGAACTTAAGGTTTCACCCCTTGACATGAATTCATATATTAAAAACAGAGAAATTCTAGAATTTATAAAAACTACACATAAGGACACACACATAAAAGACAAAGAGGAGTCCATCTCAATTTATGCAGAAGTCCAAGACCTCTGAAAACATGAGAAAACAGGAAAACAAATCTCTCCCCAAAATTTACAATCCCCCCAAAAGATTCCACAGATATGAAAGTGAATGAAATTCCAGAGAAAGATAATAAAAACCTGATTATCAAAATGCTTAATGCACTGAAAGAAGATCTAAGGAATGAATTAAGAGAGTAAATAAAGGAGAGAAAGCCATTTCAATTAAAAAAAATAGAAATATTGAAAAAAAACAAATCAGAACTCCTGGAAAAGAAAGACACAATTAATCAAATTAAAATTCATTTCAAAGCATTACCAACAGATTAGATTACACAGAAAACAAAACTTTAGCACCTCAGGCAGAACTTCATGTCTTAAAGATAGGTTGGTGAACTGAGTACACAGTATGCAATAAGAGGAAAAATGATAGAACATGACCAAAATATGCAAGAAATCTGGGATGATATCAAGAAACCCAACCTGAGAGTCACTAGGAATAGAAGAGAATGTAAAGATACAGTCTAAAATCATCTAGAATACTTTCAATGAGATAGTACAGAAAAATTTACCCTTATCAGAAATGAGATTCACAAGTATGTACAATAGGCATATAGGACCACAAATACACCTGACCAAAAGAGAAATTCTCCAAGATGCATCATAATCAAAATGCCTAAATTAGAAAAAATAAGGAAAGCATAATAAAAGTTGCAAGTGAGAAACATCAGGTCACATTTATAGGCAAACCAATAAGACCCATTTCTGACTTCTAAACTTAGACCCTAAAATCAAGGAGGGACTGGAATTAGATATTCCAAGCTTTAAAAGAAATCAATTAGCAACCAAGAATGCTATAACCAGCAAAGCTTTCTTTCATACACGATGGAGAAATAAAAAAATTCTACGACAAGCATAAACTAAAACAATGCATGACCACCGAGCCAGCACTACAAAGTATACTGAAAGATGAACAGCACACAGGAACCCAAAGACAAATCCCCAAACTCCCAAATAGGTGAAGATCCACAGAAGGCTAATCACATAAATGAGAATCAAGGAGAATTAAATATAAAAAAGCAAGGAGGCAGTAAACTATAAATGCATATCCATAATAATACAGAAAACAAATTTTCTCAGCTCTCCAATTAAAAGACATATGTTAGCACAATGGATAAAAAAAGCAAGATACAACTCTATGCTGTTTGCAGAAGACTCATCCCATGGACGAAACACCCACAGGCTAAAAGTAAAAGGATGGGAAAATATTCTATGCAAATGAAATCTGAAGACAGGCTGAAGTAGCTGGTCTCATATTTGGCAAAGCAGACTTAAAGAAAAAATTAATCAGAAGAGACAAAGAATACCACTACATGCTGGTTAAGGGAATAATCCAATAAGAGGATATAATAATGCTAAATATTTGTGCCCCAAATATCAGTACACACAATTACATAAAAAATATTCCTTAATGTCAAATCTCAGACAGACCACAATACAATAATACTGGGTGATTCCAACATACCCTTAGCACCAATAGATAGGTCATCAAGGCATAAAATCAATAAATATATATTCAACCTAAATAATAATATAAATCAAATGAACCTAATAGATACGTACAGAACATTTTATCCCAAAACAGCTAAATTTACCTTCTTCTCAGCAGTTAATGGAAACTTTTCCAAAATATTATAGGTCTCAATAAATCTTAGCAAATATAAAAAAACATGATATAATCCCATGCATCCTACCAGAATACCAGAGCATACTGGAATGAAACTAAAAATCAACAGAAAAAAAAAAGAAAGAAAAAAAGAAAGAGAAGAAAACTACATAAACACATGGATGGAGATTGAACAATATTCTTTTAAAATGAAAAAACAAGGAATGAGAGAAGAAATAAAAACCAATTCTTAGAAACAAATGAGAACAGAGATACAACACAATTAAATCTCTGGGATAATACCAAAGCACTACTAACAGGAAAATATATAGCATTGAGTCCCTACATTAAAAAAAAAATAGATTGCAAATAAATAAGACCATGCTTCACTTGAAGGCCTTAGAAAAGGAAGAAAAAAACTATGTCCATAATAAGTAGAAGACATAATAATAAAGAAATAATAGGGTTTGGGGATTTAGCTCAGTGGCAGAGCACTTGCCTAGTATACTCAAGGTGCTGAGTTCAGTCCTTGGCCCTGGAAAACAAAAAGAAAGAATAACAATCAGAACCAAAATTAATGAAATTAAGAATAAAAAATAAACACAGGGTAAGTGCAACAAAGAGTTGGTTCTTTGAAAAGATAAATAACATTGATGAACCCTTAGCAAAACTAACAGAGAGAGAGAGAGAGAGAGAGAGAGAGAGAGAGAAATGACCCAAATCTACAAAATTAGAGATAAAAAGGAGATATCACCACTGACACTTCAAAAATAAAGAGGATCTTTAGAAACTATTTTGAAAACTTACAAAACCCTGCAGATCTAGAAATTGGTCTAATGCACATGAACAGGATATTTTACCCCAAAACAGCTGAATTTACCTTCTTCTCAGTAGCTCATGTAACCTCCAAAATAGACCATACTCTTGGTCACAATGTAAGTCTAAGCAAATGAAAAAATATAAATAATCCTGTGCATCATTTCAGACCATAATGGAATGACTCTAGAAATCAACAGTAAGAAAAATAGCAGAAACTACACAAACACATGGAGATGAAATAATACTCTTTTAAATGAAGAATGGATCAAAGAAGAAATCAAGCAATTCTTAGAAACAAATGGAAACAAAATACAACATAATGAAATAAGATAGTTTGAAAGCAGTACTAAGTGGAAATTTTATTGCATTTAGTGCCTACAGTAAAAATATAAAGAGATCCCAAATAAATAAGCTTATGTGGCACCTCAAGGCCTTAGCAAAAGAAAAACAAACTAATTATAAAATCTGTAGAAGACAGGAAAGAGCCAAAATTAATGAAATTGAGAATAAAAAAATACAGATGACTAACTCAACAAAGAGTGGATTCTTAGAAAAGATAAACAAGATTAATAAACCCTTAGCCAAACTAATCAAAAGGGAGAGAAGACCTAAGTCAACAAAATTAGAAATGATAAAGGAGATTTCACCAAAGACACTGGAAATCTGGAGGATCACTAGAAACTATTTTGAAAATTTATCCTCCAATAAACTGCAAAATCTAGATGACACTGGCCAATTTCTAGGCATATACTACCTGTCCAAGCTGAATCAGGAATATATAGAAAACCTAAACAGATGAATATCAAGTAATGAAATTGAAACAGGAATTAAAGACTTCCAACAAAGTAAAGCTCAAGACTAGATGGATTTTCAGCTAGGTTCTACCAGAACTTTAAAGAAGAACTATACCTGTCTTTTTCAAATTCTTCCATTAAATTGAAACAGTGGGGACACTCCCAAGTACATTCTGTGAAGCCATAATCCTGATGCCAAAACCAGACAAAGACACATCAAGGAGAAAAAACTTTAGGTCACTACCCCTGATGAGCTTAAATGTAAAAATTCTTAAAAAAATATTAGCACACCACATTCAAAAACACATTAAGAAGATAATACACTGTTATCAAGTGGGCTTCATTCCAGGGATGCAATACTGGTTCAACATATGCAAATCAATAAATGTAACTTAGCACTTAGAATTGCAAACAAGAATCGTGATCATCTCAATAGATGCAGAAAAGGCTTTTGGTAAAACAGAAACACAATTCTTGAAAATAATGCCTAAGAAACCAGGAATATAAGAAACTTTCTTAGCATTATAAATGCTATACACAACACACCCAAATCCAACATCATACCAAGTAGAGAAAAACTGAAATCTTTTTCTCTAAGATGGGGAATAAGAAGAAAATATCAACTCTTACCACTTCTATTCAGTATAGTTCTCCAAAGTGTAGCCAGAACAATCAGGCAATGAAGAAAATTAAAGTTTACAAATAGCAAAGGAAGACAAACTGTCTGTTCATGACATGATCCTATAAGTCTCCCAAAATTCCACCAGAAGGCTTCTAGTACTGATAAATGAACGCAGCCAAGTAGCAGGATACAAGACCAACACTCGTACTCCAACAGCAATTCAGCTGAGACAGAAATCAGGATGAGTATCACTTTCAAAATAACCTCCAAAGAACAACAACACCTTTCTATTAATCTAACCAAGATGAGAAATCCCTACAATGAAAATTATAGAACATTGAAGAAAGAAATTGAAGAATAACTGAGACAGTGAAAGGACCTCCTATTTTCTTGGATAGGTGAATTAATATTGTCAAGATGGCCATGCTACTAAAAACAATATACAGATTCAATGCAATCCCCATCAAAATATCAATGACATTCCTCACAGAACTAGGGAAAATAGTCCTTAAATTCATTTGGAAGAATAAGAGAACCAAAATGACTAAGGCAATTCTGAGCAAGAAAAGTGATGGAGCAGGCATCATAATACCTGATCTCAAACTATAACAGAGAGCTGTACTATCAAAAATAGCATGTTATTTGCATGAAAACAAACCTGAAGACCAATGGAAGAGAATAAAATATGGAGAAAAATCCACATAATTACAGCCATCTGCTATTTGACAAAAGTTCCAAAAATATAGTTGGCAAAAAGAGTATTTGTAACAAATGATACAGGAAAAACTATATATCCTTATGTAGAAGAATGAAATTAGATCCCTCTCACTTTGTGCAAAAATTAAATCAAAATGGATTTAAAACTTGGTGATTAGACCAGAAACCTAGAAACTGCTAGAAGAAAATATAGGGTCAACACTCCTTCATGTATTTGCAAATACTGACTTCCTCAACAAAACTCCTAAAGCTTGGAAAATAAAACCAAGAATCAATAAGTGGGATATCATCTAACTACAAACTTCTGCACAACAAAGGAAATGATTAAGTGCATGAAGAGAGAGTCTACAGAATGAGAAATAATCTTTGCTAACTAGTCCTTTGACAGAGTATTCATACTCAATATATAAAGAACTCAAAAAACTCAATGCCAAAAATATCAATAAATTGGTAAAAGAAGGAAATAGAAATTTATCAAAGGAAGAAACACAAATAGCCAAAAAATATATGAGAAAATATTCAACATATCTAGCAATCAGGGAAAAGCAAATCAAAACAACACTAATATTTCACTTCTGGTCAGAAGGGTAATGATAAAATACACAAATAATAATAAATGCTGGCCAGAATGTAGGGATTAAAAAGTAGATACACATTGTTGGTGAGATTGCAAATTAGTACAACCACTCTGGAAAACAATGTTTAGATCCCTCCCAAAACTAAAAATTAAACTTCTATACGATTCAGCTGTCCCAAGCCATAGCACTGATACAAAAGAACTAAAATCACATATACTATAGTGGTACAGTCACTTCGATGTTTATAGTAACACAATTTACAATAGTCAAATTATAGAATCCCAGATGCCTGAAAATAGATGAATGTATCAAGAAAACGTGGTTATTGATCAAGAAAATCAAGGGTAGACTGTCTTCTCTTGTATGTGGAAACTAGAACAAAAATAAGGGAGGGAATAAGGTGGTGGGGGGTTATCGGATATCCTAAATATGTAGGGAAGATCAGCAGAGTAGAAGAAGGGGAATGAGAAGATGGGAGGAAGGAAGGGAGAGGGGGAGGAAACATGTAAGGAATTTAACATGCTATATGTGTATGTAAATGTTATATGCATATGAATATGTAGAAAGCACCAATTATAAATAAGTAAAGGAGCAAAAGGAGGATCAGTAAAGTTGAGACAACAGTCCTTCAACACTGTACCTAAGATCATTTCTTGAATGAATTCCTGTGGGCAAACTCTTCTCTCAGGCTCTAACACCTGGATAACGTAAGCCAAGATGAGAACTAATATGTAGATTGATGTAAAATAAGCACATGTATGATATACACTCTATACGAAATGGAACACAGGCAATGAAATTAACTGTGCTTTCTATTCTTTGAACTTAGTATACCATCTTTAAGGAAGGATGCATTTTGGAAAACTCACATTCTACACCTGATAGCATAGGGAAAAGTAAAGTGTTTTTTGCCCCCTTTCTTAACACAAGCTCACAGAGCATTTCATTCTAAGGTTTATGTGAACTTGACTTTTAAGTGGAATTATAGCTTATGTGAATTTGACTTATAAGTGAAATTATAGCTACCATTCCTACTTTTATAGTAAGATCATCAGTGATTGTGGTCACTATCAACTAATAATGAGCTTTACAACCAAAAAATAATTGTATGGATAAGACTTGTGGTCACTAATTTACTCTTTATTTTTCTATTCCTTCACTTATTTAACTTACTTCTCTCCTTGTTCACCCATATGCTACATCCCCATACCATAGGATTCTTGATAACAGAATACGCATATGTAATGTTGTCTAAAATTTCTTATTTTCCTCTTAAATTCATTGTGCCCCGTGCTAATCATATTTGTTAAGATATGGTAGCATTGAAATTGTTTCCATTTGTCAAGTGCCTTGACTTTTTTTTTTAAACCAGGAGTGGTGGCCCATGCCTGTAGTCCCAGGCAGGAAGCTCAGGAAGGATAGATTGAGCTTCATGTTTGACACTAGCCTAGGCAGCAAAGTGAGAGCTCTTTTCAAAGCAGAACCAAACAATTAGTTTTAAATAATAGAGGAGAAAAATGCATCATATAAAAAAAGAATTAAAACAACATTTTCATCAGAAAAGGGGAGAAAGAAATCCATTTCTCAAATGAAGCAATTCTCAATTTTAATTTACATTTGACCATCTTACCAAATATAGGATAAATGAAGCCCTTTAACCTTAAAACATGATATCAAATTTAATGTTGTCCTCATTAACCAAGTAAGAAAGCCAACATCTTGTGGCTTGGACTTTTATTGGGCTTGGCAGCACCACTGGATACAGGACCCAGATTAGTTGGTATGATAGATGAGCATCATTGGGTGATTCATTTCTAGATGGAAACATGCTTAAAAGCTACAGTTCTAGGAGGTAACCATCATGGAGAAAACCTTTCTGAAACTGGGGAAGGTCATGGTATCTGGCTTGAAATGAAACCATCAGAGAGCAAGATCATATATCAAAAATAAGACTAAAGCCATCTTAGTAGTTATCAATCTATATAAACACTATGCCTTCTACTTTCAATTACTAAAGGCAAAAGAGGCTGCTTTTATGAATTTGAGAAGTAATGGCAAGGACTTGCGAGCAATTTCACTTTTTTTTGTAGAGAAAATTCAGTACTTCAAATGTCAAACTACTAGAAAGTGTAAACAGACATTCTTTGAAGGAATAACAACCTAGATTGCTTCAAGTATACGTAAATGTTAAAGGCTGACGCATACATTATTAACATATAATTTGAATAAAGTTTATTTGTCACATGGCAAATGGAAACTTACATTCCCTATTTGAAACCAGTACACATTGTTTTATATTGTAATTATTTGTGTAGATATCATATTCTTGAACCATAGTTTAACAGAACCAGATGGAACAGTGGAACATTTTATTATCCCTTACATGTCCTTACACAATGTCGACATAGTGCATTTTAAAAATTGGGTTAAAGTGAATTTAAATCTATAAATTCAAAGCTTCTTACCTAAATAGAACTTTAAAACATAATCCTATGGCTAATGATACACATAGGAGAAAGGTGCTCTTATATGTTCTCATATCCATTTTTTGAAGTCCAAATTATAAATCTCAAGCAATAATACTGTAAAAACATGGGATGCAAATGAGAAAGCAATTCTGACTACCATCAAACCTGGAATTGTATCATGTGGAATATGGACTGGTATGTACTATGTGATGTGAAGTACCAGAAAGGAGTCTCTATTCGGAAATATGTGTACTCTCAGACAGAATAACTATCAGTCTTTCAGACTAGAGCCTCAGCCCAGAATCCTGGTTCCTAAAACAGTAGAAGAAAGGAAACGACTCCTTCCCATAGTCTAATTCATTTTTAGACAGCCTCCATTGTCCCTATACTCTTTCTCAAAGAGATTCATGCCAATGACTTCCTGCAATTGTACACCTGTCATTCCTGAGCTCCCAGATGAGTCCTGATGATGTCACTTTTATTGTTATCCTGAGAACCAAACCAAAGCAACTTTCATAGTTAGCAGTATCCTAACATGTCTTACCAAAGTTGCTTCACTCAGCTCTACTGCTCTGCTGTCACATGTACTTTAAAATGAGGTCCCTGCCACCAAGCTCAACACCTCTGGGTGATCTCTGCTTCCATCATAATACCTGCGATTACTATAATCCAAAATAGGACTGGAGCTTTATGGCTGCTCACAGTTCTCCACACTGCATCTGAGGATGCCCAGTCCTCAATGTGGACTAAAGATTTGATGGCCCTCCAAGTAGTTACCTGAAAACACTTTCAGGAATATTTCTTTCAGACATAGGATTTACTCCCATTATATGTCTCAAATAAATAATCAAGTAGGTTTGAGCAGCCATTTAGTTATACCATTTTTTGACCTGTCATGGAACTCAGTTTCTGCTTTGGGAAACACACGTCAGCCTTCTGTATGTCTGGCTGAATGAAGTTCATGTTGCTTTATCATTTAATTTTTCCTTTTCAGTCCTGTTAAATCCGGAAATAGTTTTAAAAGCAATATATATATATATATATATATATATATATATATATATATATATTTCTTTGGATTTTTTGGCCCTAACACAATCATCCATCATAACTTACTGCTATCATATCTAAATATTCAAACAAGAGTTGGGTGAAATGTGTTTTTAGATTTCTGATAATGAAAAGGAAATTTTCACATTTTACTGGATACTTCGGGTCATGTTTGCCATCCTAGTTAGTATGGGGCAGTGTATATGGCAGGTATACACAGTGCACATGCACACCCCAAGCATGCATCTTACACTAAGTCCCTTGTTCTTTATTTTAACTTTGTTTGGCCTATGTGTCTATCTTCTAGCTCTTCAGGGGATATCTACATAGAAATTTACAAATCACAATATAGATATGACAAAGCATCAATTTTAAGTTTAACCAAACACTAAAATCTCACAAAAAATCCCATTCAATTAGGAATATCAAATCATGCCCATAAAACTTTAATAATCAATTGAATAGATAAACTCATGAAAAATTTTAAAAATTGGTCCTGTATATTGGACATCCATAACTGTGCACCATACATTTCTTGTAAGCACTGTATCCCATAGAGGCTTTTTAATTGAATGATGGTTATAACTATCCTGAATGATCTGGCAGGAATCTGGGTTGGGTTTCCCAAGGCTGAGACAATGTTCTAATTTTTAGCATTCACTTTGTAATTTTTCCTTTCAATTTTTTAAAAAGAAAACTTATTTTAAAGAAAAAAGACACTTCTAGTTGTAGTGAAAAAGAAAAATCATTGGTATTATTATTCTGTAGATTTTCTTTATGCTATCTTTAAATAATTTGGTATCATTGTATTCCCTAGAGAAAAATCATGGCCAAGAATGTGTATTTCCTATTTTTTGCCTTTAAATGAATGTTCTACATGATAACAAAGAAACATATTAACAAATATGTAGATTTATTTAAATGATTGTTCACCTTTGTAATTATCTGTATGGTTCATTATCTGTGTAGAAAAATAAAACTGAGCATTTCATAGCACTGCATGGTCATGCTTTGTAAAATCATCTTTTCTTAAAGTAGACTAAGGAAAAATTTTAGAGGACTAAGAAGAGAAAAATCTTGCAACAAACAACCATATTTTGCCAAGGAGACTTCAAAGCAGGACTCGCAATCAACCACAGGCGTGTGGTATGAAATCTGCACTGACCTAAGTTAAGCTAGGGGATTCTAAAGGACAGAGTACGTGTGAAAGTCAGCAAAGCAAGTGTTAGTGTGCTTCAGCGAGCAATTGAGTAACAGTGCATCTTGAGCCTACTATTTTTGGTAGAATTAGTATTTGTCCTAGGGTGACTTTAAATACTAAACTCTATTTTGTCAGAATGAATGTGACTGTATTAGTTATGAAAAATTCCTTTCTCATCTTAAAATAAAAAAAGTATCTGGGTCTAACTGAAGCAAAAAGTTCACAGGAATCTGGTAGACAAAAGACTCATGGATCCTCCTTTGTTAACTTAGTTTTTCTCTTTTTTGTTCCCACTTGCATTGGTGTTTTACTGGAAAGCTCATGACTCGATGGAATGGAAGAGAAAACATTCTGACATTCTTTCAAAATTAAGGGAAGGGAAAATTTCCAGGGACTCTCATCCCATTTAAACTCTTCTGACTCTGCAAACAGAAGTATCACTGCTACTCATAGTGATAAATTGAGATTTGAATTATTTTGCCTAAAAATGAAACAAACATATAAATGAATAGGCTTTCAGCTAACATCTTGATAATTATAACAGTATATCTAAATTGAATATGGCTGCCATTGTTCTTTTTAGACAACAGAGATTCTATACAATTTTGTTAGGTATTGATATACCACAGACAAGACAGAAGAGTTGCAAAACAAAATGTTATTCTTTCTGAATAATAATTGTAATATGAATAAAATAAAGATACTATTTTTGTGTGATTCACCAAATATACATTATCATTAAAGAACATATGGCTTCAATGATCTTTTAGTTGTACTGCTATTCCACATCCCACAGAGGGTTTCTTCCAGTTTAATTATATAATAGCAGACAAAATGTTCCAGTAGTAGGTGAATTGACATCCAAGTACAAACAGGAAACACATGTGTTTGCAGGGTAGGTCAGGAAAGGGCAGTTTGGTGAAGGATCAGTGGGGCTGAGTCCAGCTGGAAAGGCATGGTAGGGTCCACTGGACTGTGAAGGAAGGGAGGGCATCCACATGTGCTTTGCCTCCATCCTCCCTCATGGCAGTCACGTAGCTCCTCTGCACCTCAGTTTGCTCACCCAAAAAATGGAAAGAAATTTATTAGCCTTAGTGTTAGGGGTAGGCGAAACTTCACAAGCAAACTACAAAATTTAATAAATATATGTAGTCCAATATGAGAAACATAGTCACCTGAACTTTTATCTTGAAATCCAGGCTTAATTTTAAGGTAATTCTGAACACAAATTGTTGAAAACTAGTTTGAAAGGTGATATTCATTAAATTATAGTTTAAACAATATAATCTAGATACTGTTTCTCAGGCATGCCCCTTTTTCACAGATGGGGTTGAACAAACCATAGCATATGACAAAATAAAGAAAGGGTGTAGCAAAGAAGAAATTAAAGAAAAAAAGAATTGGGACTAAATTTTATCTTTGATCTACACAGGAGTACACATTTTGAAACCTGGGTAATATTGACTTATGTCATTGTGTTCATTATTTGGTGGGAATCCTGTGGCAGGAAAGTGCATTCTAACTGGCATGACTTTTGCTAGGTTGGTCTTTCTCAGTGTAATTGGGTGTCCCCCAGAGGCTCAATATGTGAGACCATGCAAAAGAAGATCAGAGCTAAAATGTCTGGGTTATGAGCGCCTTAACCTAAATCAGAGTTAATCACCTAACAGGGATTAGTTGGCAACTGAAGGCAGGTGGGGTGTGGCTGAGGGAGGTGGGTCTTTGGGGGTGTGCCTTTGGGTATATATTTTGTATCTGGCCTTGAGCATCTCTCTGCTGCCTGGAGCCATGCCTTGAGGCACTTCCCTCTGCCACACTCTTCCACCATGACGTTCTGCCTCACCTTGAGTCCTGAGGAATGCAGCTGGCCTTCCTTGAACTTGAGACCTCACAAGCCATGAGCCCCAAATAAACTTTTCCTTCTAAAACAGCTCTTGTCAGGTCTTTTAGTCACAGCAATGTAAAAACTGACTAAAACTCACATACTTGTACATGTTACCAAAGTAGAGACTTGAGCTTTTATTTCCAAATATTTGTTCTAGTTATTTGCATTCCATATTAATTTTTCTTATTCTAATTACCAACAGATTCAAAAATTGCTTGAACATAATGAATATCTCTATAATTCTTCTAAGGCTTCCAGGTTGATTGTGCATGAAAAAAAGTCACATAGGTAGTTTTAGTTTAGCTGGGGTAATATTCTAAATATTTGTATAATCCGTTAATCATTCATAATTCATTAGTCTTTGTTTCTTTATACATTTCTTAGGAAAAGAAATATTTTGTTGTCATCTAATATTGTTGCTGGATGATTAAAGTCAGAATAATTCTTTTTTATGATGGAGAATGACAGCTGCTTGGAGCAGTAAATAATTTTTAATCTTTCATAATTTTTACTATAAAATAATTTGATTATTAAAGCATTTTTCTGTTGTAAGATATTTGCACATTAAGAAAAGTGAAACTCAGTTGAAACCAGGATGAAAATCTACAATAGTAATTTATAATGTAATTACTCTGACTTACAAAGGAATTTCCTAATTTTCCTTGTTCTGCTTAAAAATCTTGATAGTCGTGTAAAGTAGAAACTTTAGCCACAGATTAGAACTTTATCAACATTTTAGGTTTAAAATTCATCTTTAAAAGGACCTTTCAGGGGCTGGAGACTTGGCTCAGTGATAGAGAGCGTGTCTGGCATACACAAGGACCCAGGTTTGATACACAGCACCACATACACAGCTAAGTGGAGGAAAAACAAAAACCAGATGAAAAAACATCTTTTTACAAATTTAACTCTTTCTCCTCCTCTGTCTCTGTATCTCTCCAAAAAAAAAAAAGGATCTTCTAAAAATGTTTAACAGCTTAATTAATTTTACAACCACTTATTTTTAAGCAAGAAAATAAAGATGCTTTAAGTGCCTCTCAAACATCCACATCTTCTAATTTCTTTTGTTCCATTGCAGCTCATCTGAAATTGTGCTTGTACAGTTGCTTACCTCACTGATCTCTTTTTTTGATGTTAGCACTTACTTCCCAATGTATCACTTTAAAAAGTTCCACCAAATAAATTGAAATCCGTGGGGGGAGGAGCTGAGTCATTATATTTTAAAATCTCCCCAGGTGATCTCAATGGGCAACCAGGCATGAGAACCACTGTTCAACATTTCCCTCACAGTTTAGCATGAAACATTGTTCCCAGGTACCCCATACAGATTCATGGATAGGTGCACTTTCAGGCACACACACACACATATACTCACTCTCATCTTGTAACCTCTGTATTTTCTAAGAAGGCAAAACCCTCAACTCAATTACATATTTAGTTTTCTTAACTTAAAGAACAACATTTTTTTTTAAAAAAAGAGAGGGACAGTGAGAGAGACAGAGAAAGAGAGGAACAACTTTATTTAGTTTTTCACATGGCCTTAGTTGCTCCAACACTCAGTTGTGCACATAGTGCTGGGGTTTGAACCCAGGTCCTTGTGCTTGCCAGGCAAGTGCAGAAACCGCTGAGCCACTGCTCCAGCCCAAGAACAAGAATATAAAGACAAATTCTTTAAGTTTCTATGAGTTTCATCACAGCAGTGTTGCTACTTCACTGTCCCTTTATTTTTTTTTTAGGAAAGAGGGGTAATTAAACAACAACAACAAAGTGGACCTTAGGCAGGGACCGATGGGGATGGAAATCAGTTGTACTACTTCTATGCAGCATGTCCATGTATTCCTGTGTAGAGGTTTGTCATGTTGAATTTTAGCTTTTCTAGATGCAAAATGAGCATAGATGCATATCCCATCTTCAGAGCTGATCTGAGAATTAAATACAAATATACATGTAAAATATCATAAATATGAAAAATCTTAGTACCATTCCTTAAAAGGATCCCTTATGATAATACAGTGATTTTCAAGTTGAATATTGCTGGGCATAGAGCTTAATGGTAGCTCCTCAGAGGGCACAGTTGGAATAAGTGAGAGACCTCCAGTGAAAGAACTCCAGTCCTATAAATTTAGGTGCCACCAGAGGAATTCTTATCTACTTTGCTTAGTGACTTCGATATGAAATATCATATGGTGAAAGCACTCTATTGAAGAAAGAAATGGCCAAAAGAATTTTCTCTATTTTAAAAAACAGTTTTATATTCTGAACTTGGACAAAAAAAAAAGATCATTTTTTGGAAATATCACTAGGAAGATTTATGGTATGGAAAATAAAACAGATGATAAATTTTTAAAATGATATTTCTCCAATTAAACCAAAGTACAAAATATTGAAGTACCAAGTAGAAGTTTTATATTTTACATGTGGAAGGAGTCATAATAAATGTAGCATTATCAAGTTTTAAGGAGACAATGAAAGTAATTCAACACAAGGAAGAGAATAATTGAGTAAAACAGGTCATGTAAGACCTCATAGAACTTGGAAGGTTTCCTTCATTTCATTTCTAGTAAGAACTAAATGGAACTACAGTAGTCTAGAATTTCTATAGGTGCTAGTGTTCATAGTTGCCCATTGTCCCCCAAAGAACAAAAATACATGACCTTCTTACTGTTTTTAATTTAACAAATGCAATCAAATTACTTTAAGCAATGTTGCTTATTATATCCATCCAAATTTCTGGAAAAAATTAAGATTTATTGTCAAGTAATGAGAAGAAAAAAGTTGTGTCATGGCATCCACATGTATCTGGCCACATGTACAGGGGATTTCCTGCTGCTTTCTGAATGTTTTTAAGTGTAATAATGGTTGCAACTGAATCATATTAATATATTCTCTCTCTCTCTCTTTCTCTCTTTCTCTCTCTTCCCCTCCCTTACTTTAGGTATATGGAATGAAATGACTAAAATTGCCAGGTAAAGTTCACCCCTAAATTCTTATTCCCACAGTTTTCTTCCTTGGTGGATAGATCATAAAAGTCTTTTGAAATCCACTTTGGCATGCAGTTCAAGATATTCTGTAACAGCAAAGCTCCATAAAATGAATGGTTTTAGGCACAGGATAGAAACAGCTAATGAAAATGCCAAATGAAAGCCTTGATAGTTGAAATTTATTTGGTGTTTTGTAGACTGCCCAACTCGGGTGCCTGCAATTCAACATGCATCTTCAGTATTCTTAACTGTAAATCATGTGTTCTTTAATCATCTCTTTCAAACTGACTTTTCAATAAAATTAAGGAGAAAGTGTGATGCCACTGGGAGTCTTGACTCAAGTTCAACTTTCTTCCTGGAAATGAAAAAATCACACACAACTTTTAGCAATCTTGTTTCATATAATGTTAACACGTCTACATCACAAAAATTGTAATCAATTTGGTTGTAGAATAAATGTTGTCAAGCAAGTACCAAGTTAACGATTTTAGACATTTGAAAATCAAAATACCATGTGATACAAACATTTTTATTAATTTTGAGTGGACCTGACACATTTTCTTGGAAAGCTAGCAGGGCTAGTCCCTTAATTACATTTCTTTGATGAAACAAACAAAAACCACTTCAGTTATTTGAAACTCATTTGGAAATTAGTTTAGTACAATTCCCTTAAAATATTCTTAGGGCTTACTATGTGACAGACAAGGTGCTAGCACTGGACATAAGACAGAAGGTTGAGTTTGGATCTCTCCTCAAGAAGAACATGGTTATGTCAACAAGAAAATGGTTATGTCAACAAATGATGTTCGTGCCACAGTCCAACGTGGACTTGGATGTAGGGCGCAGAGCTGGAGGGTACCAAGAAAGAACTGCTTTATTCTGGGAAGCAATTGCAAGAGATTGCATGGTGGAGGAGACGTGAGCTGGTTGTTCAAAGGATGAAAGAGGAGGTAAGAGAAAGAAGGTTAGGGCATTAAGAGGAAGATGAAACACTCTAGTCAAAGGGAAGAAAGGCTTGAATAGCACTGAAAAAAGCAGTACTACGTTGAAGTGTTTGAATAAAGGCAAATATGCCACAGTTAAGGGGAGTGAAGTTTAAAACTTCAACAGGAAAGAACTGAAGTCACGTAGGTAGACAGCTAGTAAGAACCTTGGATTTTTGCATATATGCCAGTAGTATACAGAACTTTTTGCAGTACATGAATAATTTGAAATTAATTAATTAATAAGGAATATAAGATAAATTAACAGAGGTCTTCTTAAGCATATGTATGTTTTCTTATTTATATAGTTGTATGTGAACTTCATGAAGGTATTTTTTTTTAAAAAAAAAAACATAGTTCATTTATTTATATTTCTTAAGGGTCCATAGCAGTTCCTGCCATGGGAGGATTCTTGATAAATGGTTGTTGAGAGAATAATGAACATTACTAACTACAATCAGAAATTGCAAAAGCATGTACTAAAGATGAAACAAAATGTAGTTTCAAGGGTTTTCCTTACTAAAATGACCTTCTGTTGTCAGCTGATATCTCAAAGTGCAATATATACTTTGAGGTTCATCTATCATGGAAGCAGGTATAAATCATTATTTTTAATAGATTTGCTTAACATTTTGAATTTGTTTGCCTAGTATCTTATCAAATATCAATAAATCATCCTTTTCTTTACCTTGAGGTGCAGCTGGGAGAAAACTAGTATTGAGGGAGTAAAAAAGTGTTTTAATTTTATGATTTTTAATTGCTCTTTTGTACTTTTTTACACACTTAGCATTGCTTTTGATCAGTGGTTTCTTTGGAGGGATCTTCTTAAGTCACTTGCTTTCTCTGACACTGTAGTAAAGGCTAAGCAATATGATTTATAAATTTAGTTGATATTATTAGCCTCAGTACATTACAATACACTGAAAGTAAATAAAATAGGGTGTCACCAACAAACTGTACCCCAACTCTTGCCTTGAAGTTTTTTATATTATTCTTTCATATGTGACCTTATGTCAGCAGAACTGAAGAACTAGGATCTACCTATATATTAACCATCAATACAGATTAATGCATTTTTTTAAAACTGAGAAATGTGTCATAATTGTAAATATTTCAGTCATTTCCTTTTATACTGCAAAGGTTTTTCTCCTCCTGTGGTGCATGCATTCCCATGTGGAGACTATGGCTATGGAAACTGGAAACCATGGAAAAATGTGAGGCACAGAAGTGACGTGATTAGGCTTTAGTTAGAACTGCTCTACTGCAAGTTTCTTAGCTTTAAGTATATGTTTTAATTTTATTACTTTGTACAGAAAACTTTCAAATGTATACCTCATATTCTTTGATTTATTAGTTACTATCTTAGTAGTAATATACCTTTCCTTTTATGATATTATTATTATACTATGTTGCAATATGGAGATATCTTTAGAGGTCTTAAAAATGGTGAGTCTTTATATTGTGATTCCCTATTGCTATTATTCTTTTAAATCTCCTATTCTTAATTTTTAGAAAACTCCAGCCTCTTCTCCTATGTCTAGCATCATTGTTGCTTTATCATTTCCTTCTTGACTTGCTCAATGTAGTACATATTCAGAGAGCATGAGTCTCAGATTATTTCGCTTAGTAAAATTGTTTATAAAATAAGGTTAAAAGTTTGTAAATTAAGACCTGAGAGAGATTCCCCTGAGCAAACTTGATGTGTCTAAATATGAGAACTCGATGATTCTATTATCAGAGACTTTGGTTGTGTGTGTATTTCCTTCAGTTTTTGTTTTAAGAGAGAGAGAAAGGGTTGAGAGAGAGAAAGAGAGAATCAATTTTGTTTATTTTTTCATCTGGCTTTCATTTTTCTGACACTTAGTTGTGTATGTGATGCTGGGGCTCGAACCCAGGTCCTTGCCCATGCCAGGCAAGTGCTCCAACAGCTGAGCCACTGATCCAGCCCCTTCCCTTGGCTTTTAAAGTGTGGAATATTTTGAAGATAAATTTAAATGCCACACTACTGAGAACTAGATGAGGAAACCCTCACTACTAGCTACACTTAGTGTTCTGATAGACGCTCTTTGTAAAGACACGTAAGCATTTCATTTCATAGGATGTTTATACACTTTGAAACATGCTGCATGGAACTCTAGAGAGCTTTGATTAGATACAAAAAGGGAAATCCTTGACCCTGACCTGAAAATTAAGGACTGCTGAAGAGCAAGCCAGTGAATATAGGAGAAAGTGCTCTAAATCACTGGTAATCAGAGAAATGCAAATCAAAACTACATTAAAGTTTCACCTCACTCCCGTCAGATTGGCAAAAATGAAGAATATAAACAATAACACATGCTGGAGGAGCTGCAAGGAGATAGGTACACTAGCACACTGTTGGTGGAGCTGCAGACTGGTACAGCCCCTCTGGAAAGCAGTGGAGAATCCTCAAAAAATTAAGGATGAACCCACCATATGATCCAGCTATCTCTCTTCTGGGTATTTTCCAAGAGGAGTTAGAATCAGCACATTGCAGCGAGACAGCAAAATCTATTTTCATAGCAGCTCAATTTATAATAGCTAAATAATGGAAGCAACCCAGATGCCCCTAACTGGATAAATGCATCCAAAAGCTCTGGTATATGTATACCATGGAGTTCTACTTAGCAATTAGAAACAATGATATTGCAGCTTTTGAAGGAAATGGATGGCAATGGAAGAAATGATGCTGAGTGAAGTTAGCCAAACCCAGAGAGTCAAGGGTTGAAAGTTTTCACTCTTTTGTAGAGGCTGGAGCTAAACCCAGGCCTGTGTGAAAGGTAGTCAATCTCATGTATTAGACCCAGGAAAGGCATAGCAACACATAATCTAGGGCAATCATAGATATATCAGGAAGGAGTGGGGAGGAAGCAGGTAGGGGAGGGGAAAGGGAAGGAGAATAGGCAGAGATCTAGGGGGTAAATCTGATTTAAGAATATATAATCATATATTGTTACTTTGGATGCATTTTTGGTTGTACAATAGATAAATTTCTTAATTTAAAAAAAGAGCAAGATGAGTAAAGACAAAGGAAAGAATAGGAGGAAAGGGCAGCTGCAATGGGAAGCGAGCCCTGCGGGTGCTCACAGTCCCGAGGCATAAGGTAGCTACCTGGATGGATGGTCTGAGAGGGGACACAGCCACTGCTCTGTGACACAGAGAGGACACTTGGTTGGTCGTGCACACTGCTGAACAACCACTGCTCAGCAAGCTTCTGAAAGGAATGTAGGTTGAATTGATTCTCAAATAAATGGACTTAGGATCAACAAAACCTGTCACTTCCATGTTAGTGGGTGCCCAGGGAATCCAGCATTTATTTATTCCACTGACCATAAGGATTCTTCCATTATTAATGAGCAATTGCATAAATACAGAAAAGTACTAAAAGCAATACAAGGACATACACCCCATCAGAATTAAGATGGATTTGCACATTACACTATTTGCTTCAAAGTCTTTTGAGAAATAAATGTTAAAGATGTGGCTTAACTTCTCTGAATTCTTTCACAGCCTCAAAATTGGGACAGTGGACTTACTGCTAATATGGGTAATTTGGGGTTTGAGGAATTAAATGGAAAAATGAATAGGTATGTGTTTTCATCCCAAATTCGGGGTTGTGCTGCACATGGAGCAAAAGGAAGTATTGCCAAGTAGTTGCTAAAGACCTGTGCTTTTTTTTTAAAATCATGTATTGGTGCTTTAGATGTCTCATTAGATATTCATTAGCTCTGCTTGATGAATAGCAGTATATTGGTTTTGGCACATACATTATGGGTAGGAGTTTCTCAAGTCATGTTTAATTGATTTACATAGTTTTAATACCTGACAAGGGAGTGCCCAGACTGAGCAACCACAAGAAAAATAAAAGAATTAAAACATCCTAACTGCTGTTTTTTTCCACTTAGGAAATACAGAATACCAGATGTAGATATTTTGGAAACAAAGTTTGCCTGTGGACAAATTCTTTTTCTTTCCCATATTGTATTTTCTCTTGGATCATGCTCTAGGTTGGTTTCCCAGGACTCAGATGCAGGGTTCTGTGCAGGGGTTTCATTAAGCGGTTCCTTGGGAACATCTTTGGAAGGAGGACGGGAGGCAGGCTTGGGCGTGGAGAAGTTGAGCTGGAAGGCAAATGTAACAGCTGCCTTCACTTGGGGAAGCCAGGCCTTGGTCTAGCACGGCTAATCTGAGTGGTCCATGATATCACCCTGTGCACACAGTCTGTAAGAGCACAAAGCTGATATACTATTAATAATGAAACATCTTTAATAAAAGCATCAGATGAAGCTTATTCTCTTTACATTTCTTCAAAAACACTGTTTTTGCAGGGTTAAGATAGCTGTCTCACTATGCTTACATTTCTTTTTGTAAGTACCTAGGTTATCAAAAGTTATAGAAGAAAAACTGGAACACAATTTTAATTTCCAAAATTGGTTGGTCTAGGAAAATTTCATTTAAAGGATGTTGTAATAGGGTGCTGGAGTGGTGGCTTGGTGGTGACGGTGCTTGCCTGGCATGAGCAAGTACACGGGTTCAAACCCCAGCACCCACGTACACAAGTAAGTGTTGGAGCAATGAAAGCCACGTAAAAAACTCAATAAAAATTGATTCTCTATGTCTGTCTCCCTCTCTCTCTCTCTCTCACACTGTCCTTCTCTCTTAAAAAAAAAAAAAAGGATGTTGTAATAATTTGTAACTCTGTTTACAATCTGGATTAAGTAACTTCCCCAGATAGTTACCTCTATATCCATCACGACAAAGACACAAGTGTGGGTCTGATTCCTGTGTTGTGGGAACAGAGTTGCAGTCCTTTCCCTCATGGAATCAGCAATCTTGGGAAATACGCACCTTGTTATTGTTCATCTCTCAGATTCATGGACAGCACGGCCCGAGTGATGCCCGATGATGGTAGCCATATTTTAGAATTAGAAAAAAACCAAATAAATTTATTAGTACTAATCCTGTCCTTCTGTAGAATTTTATAAGTACAGCTAGTGAGGCTGATGTACTTCTTGATTGATTGTAATTATGTGACATTTGAATGAAATGTCTAAATACAAAGAAAAACCCAGGGTAGACTAGGTTTTATTTTTAAAGTTCCTTTGAAACTGAAGAATTTGGATTTCACAGAAAAATTTACCCACTGTATACTATTTTCCTTAAAATAAAGTCACAAATGATGGGTTGTCTAGGCTAGACCACAGATGTCTTGCAAAAATGGATCGCATTAGACCTACGTCCCAAAGGTTTTCCTAGGTGCTCATTCTTTGGGTATTTGGGGCTCCAGAAGTGATGCAGAATGTGGTGGTAGGAAAAGGCCCCAGGAGGCAGGAAGGTAAAGGGAGCTGAGCATCAGACATGCTGGGACTCATCATGGAGAGACGTTCCATCGGTGTGGGAAGGATAGGTGAGCAGTAAAGAAGGAATGTCTTTTAAATGAATTAATACTGTTTTGATCTATAGATTTTTTTCACATATTAAGGATTATTTGGGAAGGCATTTAAGGATAATAAATAACTTTACTTGAACTTAATATTTTTCATTTGCCTATGGCAGTCTTTCAATGTCTTTGCTTTGCGGTCTTTGTTTTTGCTTACTGATAACTTGTATTTATTGCCTAAATAAGATTAAAGCAAAATACAAGATATCAACTAGGAGAGAAACTTACTCATGAAGTCCCATGCTGACACATCAACTGTTTGGATTTATCCATTTCTAGTTTATCCATACATAAACATTGCTGTAACCAGAGTGGAGATACTTTTGTGTTCTGTTCTTTCTCATCTGGCATTGTATTTTGTTTTATGCTTCTCCATTCTTTCCCCTTTACCACTCCAAAAGGGAAAAAAAAAAAAAAAAGAAAAAGAAAGGAGAAAGAGGGAGAGAGGAGAGACAGGAGGCCCTGCAGGCTTCTGGATGCCTCGCTGTCTGCCCAGGGTTTTACTCCTCTGACCTGGGAGATAAATTCCACGTAGCCTCCTGTAGAGATGGCACTGCGTGTGCTACTTCTGTGAGAGTGCACTTCTGTAGCTGTCTTCTCGAGTTATAGGGTAATAACTTTCCATTCTTCTCTTAAAATTGCAAGGCATCTGTATCTTCTGACATCACTTTTGAGATGTTTATCCTTTTTGTTGTCATTTGAAGGTAAAGGCAATTGCAAATTTTACAGATGAAGCACTTTTCAACTGGTTCCCCTCAAGTCGTGCCTACCACACAGTAGGTACTTCATAAATGTTTATCAAATGAACAATATTGGTCATATGAGATTACATATCAGTTACTTAGCAAAAGAAAATTTCTCATAGTATGTTTCCAAAAGTAAATTTATGTGCCTATCAGAACAATTTTTAAAAATAGACAAAAATCCTCAAAGACTCAAATGCTTAAAAACATATATTTTAAAGAATGATGCTGGCCATTGTCTTTATTGCTCTATAAAAGTTTTAAACTATTTTAAGCTTCCCGATAACTCCGTAATTCTGACAATGATATTCCTGTCTTACAGACGGAAAAGGCTCAGACAAGTTAAGAAACTTGCTCAAGGTCACACAGTCAATAAGTAAGTGTTGGATCCATGATTTGGACACTGCCTTTTTAATTCTAAAGGCTATGGTCTTTTAATATCTTTCCAGCATTCACAGTTTGCAATTTTGTTTTAATAGGATAAATATAACAATGCTATAAAAGACCTTTAGTTATTCTTTAAATGTGATGATTATGCCCTATAAAAGGACTGTCACCTATAGTGATTTGCTGTGGGATGTCTCTGATTTCACCTCTATGTCTTACATATCAAAACTTGGATTGATGATTTTTAAATTTATTTTTATTAATGGATATTAATTATGCAGAATGGTGCACTTCATTGTGGCATGTCTGTGCATACATAAAAATATAATTTGATCAATTTTACTCACAAATAACTCTCCTGCCCTCCATCCTCCCTCCACCTGATCCTGTCCCTCTACTCTGCTGCACTCATCTTATATCTTATCGGAGGCATTCCTTCGAATCACTTTCCCATTAAAACAGCTTTATTTTTGTTCTTCTTGTATCCTGAATACAAGTCTTTTGCTATATATAATATTGTTTCCTGTTCTGTGACTTGATTCTTTTTAAATCTAATGCTATATTTTTGGAGAAAATTTAGAATTTTAATAAAATTTTATCAACTGTGTGTCTTTTAAAACAATTTATTAATGCATAATAACATGTAACAGAGGGATTCATTGTGACACGTTCATACATGCATGTAACATAATTTGGTCAATTATATCCTTAGTATTTCCCTTCCCCTCCTCCACTTCCTCCAACCCCCTTCCTCTACCATCTCCTATTTTTGTGAGACCTCCTTTATCTCCCCCACTTTTTTAACATTAGGTTCACATATTAGAGAAAACATATGGTTCTTCACTTTCTGATTTATTTTTCTTGACATGATGAACTTTTAGAAATGAGGTGTGGATTTGAAATTTTGGGGACTCCAGTAATTTTAAAGGGTCCATGCTTGATGCAGGTTAGATAACCTAATTTCTTAGAATACAGAGAACATAATACTTTCTATTATGCTAGTATAGGAAGAAGTAGGATGGAAGAGCGCTATGAGCTCTATCATAGGAAGCCTTAAAAGCTGTAAGATTAGAACCTAACATAATCAAGCAAAAGGAAATAACACTAATGAATAAAGTGCTACAACTTATGAACAAGAAAGAAATGAAAAGGGATTGAGTGTAATATTTGATAATATGTGACAATGTGTTTTTGAAACAATCACACTTAAACTTTATAAATTGTTAAGTGCTATAATGAATATCCAGTGTATTTACAAAATTATGTAAGTGTATTTATTTTTTATTTATTTTAATAGAATGTAATACTGAACTCTACCTGTCGATTGAAAACATAACCTTAAAATAAAAAGTGTGTCTTAACATTTCATTTAAAAAGATATTGACTGTTGATATTTTCAGTTTAAGTCTTGTAGCATTAGAACTAGTCATAATAGTGGTAGATATCTTTTCAGACTCATTTGGACCAGAGCATCCTCTAGGTGAGTGATGCCCTCTTCAATTCACTGGGAATTTTTTTTTTCCTAAAAAAGTGCCCGTGAGTACTATTACTCCACTTCATAGATATAGTAAGCCTAGTAAAAATCATCAAATGTGTGGCTGGAGCTGTGGCTCGGTGGTTACGGCACTTGCCCAGCATGCACAAGTACAGAGGTTCAAACCCCAGCAACCCATGTACACAACTACGTGTCAGAGCAATGAAAGCCATGTGAAAAATTCAATAAAAATTGATTCTTTCTATCTCTCTCTCCCATTGTCCTTCTCTTAAAAAAACATCAAATGTCTGAACAAAATAACAAAATTGTATTTTCAGGAATAAACTTTATGAAATAGGTTCTTAGACTTACAATACACTACCACAATTGAAGGGCATAGAATTATACTGGATATGGGCTAAATTAGGTTAATTTATAATGAAAAAAATTACTGACAAAATCAGTGTATGTCCTTAAAGGTACTCACTTTTTATAATGAGGCAAGAATGATACTAGTAAATTATTTTATGTATATTTGTGTAATATAGCTCATGGACTGTGCTTCAAAACTGCCAGTGTATCATAGGATTTTCACTAGAAATGTCATATAAATTGGGAACATAAGTCTAAAAACTTAAATCTATAAGTGAACTATAATTATAATGTTGAGTTCTCAAAATATTGTTAATTTACAATAGTGATTATGTCATTGATCACAAACTGAAGACAGAAGAAACACTGATTAAGAAAGTTTGCATTTCAGGGAGATGATTATCCAGGATACCTGGAGGGGTAGGGTGGGGGACAGGGTGGGGAACAGCGTGGGGGAGGGATTAGGAAGGATATCTAGGAGACTAGAGGGTGGGACTATGGCGGAATCATCTCAGAAGGAGATCTCTGACCTCCATGAGATATCCATTTAACTCAGGGGGAAACAGAAACATGGGGAATCCAAGCGGGGCATACATGACATGGCATTTGTCTTGGGTAACTATGTATATATACATTTGTTCTCGATTGTTTGACAATACTTCCTCCTCAATTGTAACTCCATATTCAGCTAATTAAAAAAAAGAAAAAGAAAGTTTGCATTCTACAGCTCTTTAATATGTATTTTGAAAGCATAACCTTTTATATTTGAATGGCTTTCCTTAGAATTATTAGTGCCTATTAATATTTTTCCTAATGAAAATGTGTTTGAAGTTTGTATAAATTTATCAGAATTCAAATTTTTCATTCACACCTAGAAAAATATTAACTCAGTTAATTTTATCATAAGCTTATTTTGTTAGTTATATTGAATTAAACAAAAGATTATTGATACTATTAGAAGAAAACTTTCAGTTGGTGTTGGCCATGAGAAGAGCCCTTGTAAAGTTTTACATCCTGCATCTCATATGATCTCTAAAAACCTTTAAAATGGAGCCCCTCTGTACAGATGAAAACCTGAGGTTAGTAAATTAATATAATTTTTGTGCAATTATAATTTAATTCTCATTTGCAAGTATGCTTCTCTTCCTTGCCCTGTTTAAGGCATAAAGTATCCATACCTGAGTATAGAATTAATATTCTAAATTGATAAGTAAAAATATCTTTTAGAAAGCTGCAAATTATCTGTTTCAGATGTATTTTCTGCCTTCCATAGAGAATTATTTTATACCTCATGATATCCTCTCAAAGGTATTTTCCCTTCTATACCTTTGAGCCTGCCATGCACATGGTCTTGAAAATTTCTGACATGCCCTCAAGGAAACTTTCTTATTGTCTCTGTGCAAAGTACTTGGCATCTCTATCAAAGGTAGAATCTCTTCAACAAGCCCACCTTCCTTGGTCCCAGATGTACATGCATTTTTTTTCCAGCCAAATTGCAAATTTTTAAAATTCTTTAGATCTGTTTTCTACTCCAATTCTCACAGTAAATCTACCTAAAACCTGCTGGGAATATCTGTGGCACTGGCTGAATGATTTGCTGCCCTGAAATTTCCTCCATTTCAGCCATCACTTTAAAATTCAGCCTCACACAGTCTTTGGACTTGAGCTAAGTGTAGACAAGTTATCTACCAGAATATAACATGAGTGGTGTCTAGTCCAATTGTGCATTGAGTCTTCATTTACCTCAACAGCAATGTCCACATACCTGTCACCATTTTCATCTTCTAAACTCCCATCAGAATCATCCATTAATCTGTACACACAACATTCTAAAATTTTTCCAGCTTGCATTTCTAAACTTTTCAAAAATTCCTTCTTCAAACAATTGCCGAATGCTTCAGAATCACAAGATCAGGTTAGTCACAATAACAACCCCATTTTTCACCACCAGTTTCTGTTTTGGTCAGCTTTTGCGTTTCTGTGGTCAGAATTGCTGACAAGAACAACTTAGAAAAGGAAAAATTCATTTCAGGCTCCTGGTTTCACAGGTCTCAGTCCATAGATGGCCAACTCCATCGCATCAGGCTCAAGATGAAGCAGCACATCATGGGGGAAGAGCCCAGCAGAGCAAAGCTGTTCAGATCATGACAGGGTCAGGAAGCAGAGGGGTGAAGGAACACAGGGAAGATACACATCCTCCAGCCCTGCCTCACATGCCCACAGTTACCACCCAATCAGTCTATTCAAACTAAGATGGACAGATTAAGTTACAGGTTACAGCTGTTAAAATCCCGTCACTTCTCCTCTGAACACTTTTGCATTAACATGGGAGCTTTTTGGTGAATGCCTAACTTCCATGCCATAGCATTTATATTTAAATAAATATATCTTTATCTATATGTATTTTGGTGAAATGCATGTTAAATCTTTTTTCTATTGTTTATATTGAAATGTCTGTATTCTTATTTTTGAGTTTTGAGAGTTTTTATATACTTAGGATAAATGTTATTTGACAGAAGCATGATTTATAAATACTTTCTCCAAGTCTGTGACTTCTCTTTTCATTTTCTTAACAGGCTATTTTGAACACAAATGTTCATAAATGCTTTACCTGTTGTGGTCAAAATGTGGAAGTAAATGAAATATACAATAATAGGTGAAAAGATAGATTGTGGTGTTTGATAGTCATTGTAATAGAAAGCAATGAATTTTTGATGTGTGTAATAATATGGGTGATTCTCAAAATAATTAGGTTGAGTGAAATAAATCAGAGCAAATTAGAGCACACGAACTAAGGAGACATTTATACAAAATTCTAAAACATATCAAGGTAATTTTTAATGAGTGAAAATAGAAAAATGGTTGCTTAGATATAGGAATATAGAAGATGGGAATGATTACATTAGTACCTGAGAAAATTTTTGTAAGTGATGGGTATGTTCATCATCTTCACTATTGTAATGATTTCGTGGGTTAAGCTTAACCAGTTGTACACCTTAAACATGTACATTTTGTTGAAAATTAGTTATATTTCAGTAAAGGTGTTCTTTAAAATCAGAAAAAGTTTGCATTATACTCCCTTTATTTGTGTTCTTAGTTGAATTTCAAAAATTAATTCAAAAGAGATATAGGAAAGGATATAAAAGAGTATGTGGCTCTTCATCACAAGTTGTACTGCATCTCATTTGGATTATTATAATGCCATTTATCTCATTCTAAGGTAAAACATTCCCACTGTAAGGAGAGAAAATTACATTTCCCTTTTAAACTTTAATATGAACAGAGCTCCATTCTGAAAGATTAAGCTTAGACAACAATGTATCATAAAATTCTCAATATTTATATTGCCTGTGCAAAGAATATATTACAAAAAATCATTAGTTTTCATAGAAAACATAATAACTTCTGTGGTTGGCAATGAGTGTAATTCAAAGTTTAAAAAAATACCACCACCAGGCATCAATTTCTTGTGTCAGGACATGCAATAGGAAATAATTAATTTGTTTTTTCAGTCATATGATTAAAAGGGAAGGATATTAATAAAAGCCCAAGTTAAAGCAGGGGAACAGTTACAAATTTCACATTAGTGTTATTGGCATATTTTCTGGCTTTCCATTTTTATGACCCTTCAAATATATAGCAGAGTTCTTAATACTGAACCAAACAATAGTGAATTCAAGCAGAGGGTGGGAGGTGGGTTCCACAGGATCTGCCAGGAGTAGCAACAATTACATTCACCACCCACAGACAGCAGTAGGTCCAGGACGGCTCTCCAAATGTCCCCTCCCCATCACTGCCCTTTTGATGCCTCAGAGAAGCAAAAGGGTTTACTCTCCGGCTCCATCATCCCCTGGTACTCCTTTTATTTTTTACCCCAGAGAATGGATCATCTTTGCTGTTTCTCTGCATTCCCTAACCACGTCCTATTTATAGTTTCTTCTTACATTGGTATATTGTCCTAATCTTTCCTGTCTTCCTCCTCCATTTATATCTGCCCTTCATTTCTACTTGAAATATTGAAACTATTGCTACTACAAAGGATGGAGAGAAAGAAATTCCACAGGGGCCTATGTTTTGCCTTCTAAAGTTGCTAATATCATTTATACCTTGCTTTAATTATTTTGCACTACATCTCCTTTACTTCCTCTGTAGACAATTGTAGATATCTGAAGGTCATATAATTGTAACTACTAAAATTTCCTTAATTCCCTTAATAATGGTGAAGCTCTTTAAATGAGTTTTGAAGAATTTATATGTAGCATAGTCAAAATTAATGACAGTATTAACTACTCCTTAATAATTAAGAAATGCTTATAACATGATTAAAGGTAATATCTTCATTTAGCCTAAGAATAAACCTGATAAAAAATGTCTTTTTGCTTGTTTTAGTTGGGCACGGTAGTACATGCCTGTAATCTCAGCTACTTGGGAGGCTGAGGCAGAAGGATCTCAAATTTAAGGCCATTTTCAGCACTCAGCAATGCCCCAAAGCAACTTAGCAGGACCCTTTCTCAAAGTTAAAAAATAAAATAAAATAAAACGATCAGGGATGTGGCTCAGTGGTTGAATGCCTCTGGGTTCAACCCCTGTAAAAACCACCTCCCTCAAAAAAATCTTATCCTAGAATGGTTTCAGTTTTACAGAAAAATTTGTGAGGGTAGTACGGTCACATCTAGTTTCAGCTATTGTTAACATCCTCTGTTACTGTAATGTTTGTAAAATAAATGAAACAGTGTTGGCAAATCATCATTAAGTTTCATAACAATTTGGATTTTATTAGTTTTCTTTGAAATGCCCTTTTTCTCTTTTCCATTACATCACCCAGAATATCAACTTGTATTTAGTTATCATGTCTTCCTGGCCACCTCGACTATGCCAAGTTCTCAGACTTTGTTTCTGATGACCTGGAGAGAGCTAAGGTATACCAGCTGCATATTTTGTAGAATGTCCCTCAGTTTGGATTTGTCTGATATTTCACTCATAATTAGATTTGGGTTATGGGTTTCTCAGTCACAGAGACAAAGCACATTTTCATAACATTGCATTGAGGCTACATGGTGTCAATACAATTTGTCACTGATGATGTAGGTGCGGATCACCTCAGTGAGTGGTGTTCATCAGATTTCTTGATTATAGCAGTATCACTCTCGTTCTCCCATTCCCTGGCCCCAATTTCTGGCTTTCTGTACCATAAAGGAAAAGTATATCACAAATTCAAGAGAAGGGGAGTTAAACTCCACTTCTTCAGGAGGAAGATGTACATAAAAAGGTTCTTCTTTGAGATGTTTCTCTTCTTCCCCATTAATTTTTTATCTAAGAATTTACATGCATTGTTATGGAATAATATTTATTTTGTATTTTGGAATATAAATGCTGATTTACATTTTGTTGCTCAACTTGTTCCCTCTTTGGCCACTGGGAGCTCTTCAGTTGGCTCCTGTTTCACACTAAGTACCCATCATTTTGTATTTTGAGCAATTCCTTAATTCCTGGTACAACAAGATGCTCCAGGTTTATCTTGTATTTTTCCTATCTCAGTGCTAGAATCAGCCATTTATTTAAGGAGACCCAACTACTTTCATGAGAGAATGTTGTAGAAATTAAAATCTGGATGCCAGATACACTCTTTGTTACTAGGATGAAATTACTTCTGGTTATTCCTAGCTGAAGCTGGGAAATACATGTTGTTGTGGTTTGGATGAGAAGTGTCTCCCCAAAGCTCATGTGAGACAATGTAGGAAGGCTGTGGTGAAATTATTGGGTTATGAGAGCCTTGGCTCATAGTGACAGGGATTAGCTAAAAACTGAGGCTGGTAGGGTGTGGCTGGAGGAGGTGGGTCATTGGGAGTGTGCCTCTGGGGTTTATGTTTTGTGTCTGGTGAGTGGAATCTCTCTCTGTTGCCTGGAACCATGCCTTCACCTGCTTCTCTCCACCATATTCTTCCTCCATGATGCTCTGCCTCACTTCCAGACCCAAAGAATGGAGCCACGCTCTCATGGACTAAGACCTCTGATGCTCTGAGCCCCTAAATAAACATTTCCTGTTAGTACTGTTCTCTTTTGGTTTCTTTAATCACAGCAATGCCAAAGCTGTCTAAAACACATGTGTATATAGAAACCCATGCATATACACATATCTGTAATTATTTATATGTTATAAATTGATATGTGCATGTATTTCCTTATGCATCTAGATTAAGCCAATATGACTTCATATGAATGTTAATGTTTTTGTCTCTAATCTAATACCGTATAATTCATTTTAGCCTCCTTCACTTACCTCTCTGCAATGATGAGATCACAGGAATTCCACCGTTCACCATTCGTTTACTTATTTGTTCTGTCCACTGTATGCACACAGCAGTTTCAGAATTTTTAAAGCATGTTTCCAAGGAAAAATAACCATCAATCAAACTGTAGTGCTGTGTAGGTTTTTGTAACCTTTTCTTCATCTTTAAGTGACTTTTTGCCATACATTCTGCAACAGATTCTTTCACTACAGTCTGCATCATAATCTGGAATCATCCACCTTTCTAGTTGACTACATTTTGATTTGCATATGTAAAGCTTCATTCTTTGTGTTGGCAAATTCATAGTATTATGCATGCTCCCCTTCATTACTATACAGAATAATTTCATCATCCTTGAAAAATTCCTTTTGTCAACAACTCTCCCACACAACTCCTGACAAGTACTGATATTTTTTCTGTCTTTCTTGAACATCATGGGACTGGAATAATATCATATATAGTCTTTTCAGAATGGTTTTGTTCTCTTAGACATATGTATTTCATATCTATCCATGCTGTTTTGTGAATTAGTTGCTCATTCCTTCTTATTGTGGTATATAGTATTTTATTGAACAATTATACCACCATTAGTTCCTGATGAGGAAATCTTAGGTATTTCCAGTTTGGAGCAATTATGAAAAAAATTACTATATATATTTGTGAACAGATTTTTGTGTAGAAATGCTTTCAAATTAGTTGAGTAGATAACAGGGAGTACAGTGGCTGGGTCATATGTTAAGTCTGTATTCAGTTTTATAACAAAGAGCTAAACTTTCCTCCAAAGTGGCTGCAACATTTGCATTCCACTGGCAATCAGTGACGATTCCTATCCCTCCAAATCCTCACTAGCACTTGGTATTGGGAGTGTTCTGGATTGTAGCCATCCTAATAGGTGTGTAGTAGTTTTCATTTGCATTTTCTAATCATCAACGATCTTGAGCATCTTTGCATATTCATAAATCCTTTGTAAGATACTTGATTTGTAAATGTATATTCTCAAGATATGACTCATTTAAAACACTATCTTAACAATGCTTTTAACAGAGAAAATGTTTTTGATTTCAATGAAGTTTAATTTATCATTACTTTTCTTTCATGAGAGTGCTTTTGCTATTATATGCAAAAATCAATCACTAAACTCAAGATCAGCTAGATAGTTTTTCTTTTGTTCTCCTCTAGAAATTTTATTGTTTTGCATCAGATTGGTGATGATACATTCCAAGTTAATTTTTGTGTAAGTTATTATGTCTTATAAAGATTCAAAAAATTATGATTCTCCATTTAATTTCCTTTATACCTTTGTCAAGAGTCAGCTGATATCTGTGGGGTCAAGGTGTTTTGATGTTTTGTGAGCATTCAGAAAATACATAATTTTCTTTCCCAAGCTTATATGTTTAAAGCCTAAAACTATATTTATATTTGAAATTTTGTAGTATATATTATATAATATTCTCCCACTTAAAATTATTGTCACATCTGAAGCACCTATTTAAATATCTAGCCTTTTTAACAGTCAGGTCCATTTCTAATGTAGGACTTTGATGGATGCAGAATGACTGAAGAAGTTTGCAGGATACAGCATAGAGTTCAGTTCAGAATTAGGTAAACCTAGGTTCAAATCCTCATTGTGAAAAATTTTTGTAATAACTTTGAAAAAAATGTTTATTGTGTCTAAATACAGTATATTCACCCGTAGAATGGAGCTGAGGAGGGCTACCTTTCAACCTCGTGATATGCATTGAATGAAATTTGCATAAACTTTGTAGATTTAAAATTCATCCATTTAAAAATTAATCCATTCTGTCTAGTATTTTACCTTACTAATAATTTACAATTTGTTTATTCCTTTCTTGATGAGAATTTGAATTTCTTCCATTGTTTTTTGTTTGTTATTATAATCTCTAGCCAGGTATGGTGGCACAGGCCTGATTCCCAGCTGCTGGGGAGGCTGAGGTAGGATCACAAATCACAAGTTCAAAACCAGCCTCATCAATGTAGTAAGGCCCTAAGCAACTTAGAGATATCCTGTCTCAAAAAACAAAAAAACAAAAAAAGAGAGAGAGAGAGCGAGAGAAAGAAAGAAAAAGAAAAGAGCTGGGAATGAGGCTCAGTAGTTGAGAACCTCTGGTTTCAGTCCCTAGTCCCTAGTACCAAAAGAAAACACACTATTGCTTATATTGAGGTCATAAAAATATGCTTTATTTTTTTTGATAATGTCCCAGAAAGACTTTTCAGGGTATATCAATAAGAGGAATTGCTGGATCATAGTATCTTCATATCTTAAATTTGCCATGTATTATTACATTGATAGCCCAAATGCTTATTCTGTTATATATTCCCAACAATAGTGGAGGGACAGGAAATGGGAGAAACTGTGGAATGATATCGATCAAATTATGCTATGTACATATATGAATATACCACAATACCTCTATGTACATCAGTAAAGCAACAATAGAAAAAACTATAAATAAATAAAGGGAAGACAAGTACAGTAAAGAGGGCGCACAGGGCGACGGAAGATGGGAAGGAAAGAGGAAATATTGGTACTGAAGTGAAGCAAATTTTATCCCATGTGTGTATGATTATATCAAAATGAATCCCAATATTATATTAACTATAATGCACTAATTAAAATACTAAAAATTAAAAGCCAAATAAAAGAATCTTGCTATACCAAAAAAAATTTTTTTAACATTTCAAAGAGATAAACACTTCACAAGTTTTCTTAAGTAAATGCTTGAAGAAAAGGGATTTGAAGGCCTAGAATCAGGAAGAATTATTTCCAATGTTAGTCAAACTAAGGGGAACCTTAAAGCTGGCTTGATCAGGTTCTGTTATTGGAAAAGTTAAAAGGTATTTTTTTTTAACAAAGGCAAAATCAAATCTTAGGCAAAGCATTTTTTTTTTGAGAAAACCAAATTTTTTATATATTTTTTAAAACAAAAATACTTTTTGTAAATTGCTCTTACTACTTTTTTGTATTTACTTCCAAGGGTGTATGTAAGGTTTCTACACGGTACTCATGAATATTCATAGGAGATGTGTTGCTTAGTCAATGTACATTCAGTTGAGTTGAATATGAGTTTTGTTAGTTATTGTTGAGTCAGATTTGTTTCTCCTCTGATTGAAATGAGCATGAATTCAGAACCATAATTTCAACAGGGTTTGGGGCCTGAGCACCCTTGTGAACCTGAATATCTCCTTGTGACTGGTACTCTGCCCTCCAGCTATCTAAAGTATGGGGAATCTTAGTCTGGTTTGTATTTTGAAAGTCTTATTGCCTGACTGCCATTGTTTTGAGTTTCTAGTGAGTTTTATCTGCTCTCCTGGCATGTCCCTGTCTTCCTGTTTGCCACAAATCTCTCTGCAAAGCCTTCCCAGGTCTGCTGCTGCTTCTCACGGTTAGCTATAGCTCTGGGTGGTGCTGGAGGGTACCTCTCAGCCCTCTTATCCCCACCCTCAGCAGTTGGTAGGTGCACTACTGCTTAAACAAATATAAATGACATTATCATATCAACATTGAAACTTCGATGTCATTGCAAACATCAAATTATGTTTACTGATAATGGATATGTTTTGGGAGAAGTCATGACCATTTTAATTGTTTTGTAGTGTATAAAATATTAGCTAAAGAATGCTTTTCTGAAGTGACTTCAAATTACTTTCACTATTTATTCTTCAGTCTCTGCTTTTTCTAAACTTTTTTTCATATTTTATTCCTTTACACTTTTTAATGTCTCCATCTTTCAGTATTGAAATATGAATGACAAGACCATGTTCATTGTTTAAAGAAACAGTTTAATTAGTGCTAAGATTTTGTGGGTGAATAAATTTGTTGCTAGGCCCAAAAATATTTCAATATTATAAAATTAATAAATCTAAATATTACTTTAAAAACTAAATGAATTTTAAAAAGTCCAGAAAAAAATGACTAATTGTAATTCAATAATTTTGAAACTTTATTTGGGGTTACATAAAAGGTCCTTAGAAAAATTATTAGATAATTATTTTTAAATGTTCGACATGTTATCTCTTTTAACCTTTAATACCAGTGAAATGGAAAACAATCATGTTCTTATGTTTAGAACTTATTTTACATGGTCTTATTTAAAACTCAACCTGGAAATCTTGTTCTAAATAGGTGATTCTGTTTTTTCTCCAGATATTACACGTTTCCCAAATAGAATTTTTAATAGTATAGTTTGTGCTTTAGCAGTCTACTCTGCTATTAAATAGAATTATTTTAATTTCATGAATTATAATGTTAGACTCAAAAAATAGTTAATAACCAAGTACCAGAAGTTTTACCAAAGGGATTTGGAAAATACATCTTGGATTAGTAAACTATCTTGTGATAATCTAACTGATAATTACCTTTGGCCCCTTCCTCTCCTTAAATATGTGGGACATTTTCCTAAAAATTATAAGAAAATATTCATCTTTGATTTTTTTAAATTTCCAGATGGCCATTTCTGTTGAAAAAGTAAAAGTATATTTGAAATATATTTTATTTCCAGACCATGACACCTATACATTTTTAAAAATATTTTGCCTTTAACTACTACATTATAGTTGAAAGAATTTCATTTTTATTATATGTTATCAACATGAAAATATTGTTTAACCATTACTTTCCAGAAAGGTAAAACAGAGGCATACCATACAGTAGTTTTTAAGAGAAACGCCTGTTCACATGGTAAAGTTTTTGAAACCAGGCCTGCCCATCAGCTTCATGACACAGTTCTCAGTAATAATAACCTGAGATCTGCAATCCCACAAACTTTGTTCTAACTTACAGTAAAACATTTTTCATATTTTGACGCAGTAAGTTTTTTCCTGTGTCATCTATACCTTTATACAGTAGTGTTTTATTTAACATGGTTACTGAGTATTGGCTATGAAGACAATCAGTCTCCAGTGGGAGGAGAAAAATAGAGAAGCTACTATGACATCTACAAATAAACCGTGGTTACTCTTTATAACGTTTCCTCAATGTGATACATTTGGTTGAATAGAAAATTGTGTAATTTGGTTAATTTACTTGTATACACAATTTAAATAATTCATTTACCAATGTATTTTGATCTTGAATATATTATATTCCATAAAGAGATATGAATTTCATATTCCATTAATACTGACAACTGAAATTTTGTACGAATTGTTTGTTCAATGTCTCTTGATCTGTAACCAATCTATTGAATGAAGAACACATCAATCTCACAAATTTGTATGGACTAATGCCATAAAATACATAACATTTCTATTACATTATTTAGATCAGCATAAGTACCATTAAATATAGACCATTATTACTGATATTGTTATTTCTATAATAATAATTTTTTTCTTAAGGTCAATAAAAATACACACATATATTTTTCAGTGTTAAAGCAAATGTCTTGTCTTAAAAATTTAAATACATATGAATTTTGTAGCAAAGTCATTTACTTTAAATTTTGAGAATCAGAATATACTAGGAGTAAGTAAAAAGTAAAAAGTCTTACTTTTAAATCTTTCTACTACATGCTTGCCATGAAAATTCTGGCTTGTTCCTTTTTTAAAAAGTGGTATAAATGAACTGTGTTAACGGTATATTATTCAAATGTGTATCAATATTATGAGAAATAATCTTCACAGGGATATTTTGGTTCAAATACTAGGTTATAAAACAAATATAGTGTCTGGGCAAGTAGACAAATTGCATAGTTCATGAAACTCAAAGCACTTCAAGAGTCACTTTCTATAACTCTCTGATGACAACTATTTTACTTTTAATTCTTGACACTCCAGATCCACAGGCCCTTGTCCCTAATTTCAAAATCCAAAGTGTTCTAAAAACAGAAAAGTTTTCCTAACCATTATATTGGCAAGACCTGAAATGACCCAAATTCAATCACCTTGAGGCTCTTTTACAGTCTCAATTTGCTCCATTCATTATTAATTTAAAATAATTTAGGCAGAAATAATAACATGCTTAATTATAGGATGCTACCTCATACCTCACTCTATCTGGTACTATCTTTCTAAACTCTGGAACACTCTAAATTTTAAAACCATCTAGCACTTGCAGCAAAAATGTGAGATAAGTATTTAGTGTAATATCAGTATCATTAATGCAATATTCATATAAAATTATTAATTTTTAGTGTATAATTTGTACATAAGCAGAAAATTATTTTTAAATCTTAAATATATTACAAGAATATCACATTATTTCAGAATAAATAAAATGGGATAATTTATGAGTTATAAAATTATTAAATAGTATTTAAAACTTTTTCTAAAAGTCAGGAAAGATATTACCAGAATTTACAACTCTATACTTACAATGTCAATTTCAGTTGGTATTTTTCATACTCGAAAGAATAAGTTGATTAACTGCTCATATGTTTTAGCTTCTTTTTTCTAGATCCACCTAGTAAGAGGAGAAAAACATAAAATTTAGTAACTTTTAAAATAGTAAATTAAACATCTACCTTCCAGACGCAGGATCCAATTATAATTAAAATCTATATGCATGCATACGAGTATGTGATGAGTCTGAAACCTAAATGTAAGATTGCTAGTATTAGAAACACTAAAGAGATATGTATTAGTGTTTATTATCTTATTGCAAATAAATCATGTTACATAATTTTGTGTATTTCAGGTCAGATATTTATCAGGCATAATGTCCCTCAGTATCAATCTGTCTAGAGTGATAAGACAAACATAGAGTTTTTTGACTCACTGTGATATCTAAGATTTGGTTCCATTAACATGATATGTACATACGTGTGATGCCAGGTACTTGGGAGGCTGGGGCAGGAGGATCTTTAGTTCAAGGCCAGCACGGACAACTCAGAAATTCTCTCAAAAATAAAATTTAAGAAGGGCTCGGGATACAGCTCAGTGGTGGAGCACTAGCCTAGCATGTGTGAAGCCTGGGTTCAATCCCCAGCACTGAAGAAAATAAACAAACAAGCAACAACAGAGGATCAACACAGATAAATTTAGTTTTGCATTTTATCTTATTTTGTCAAAGTCACATTCATTTATTTCACTTATTCTACAAAGATCAAATAATACTAAGAGCTTCACTATGAATTTAAGCTGTCTCTCATCTCTGATTTTTCCTATCCACTCTTCTTTTGCTCTCCATGATGACATCTTTTAAAATTTGTATTTCTTCTATAACTTTTACTGATTATAGAAAAAAATACCTATGTAATTACATATGTAAAATATAGATGTTATATGTACATATACTTTTTTATTATTTTATTTTTGTCAGCTTAGCACTTGCTCATAGTATAAAAATAAAATAGACCACTCCTGAGTCAAGTGGTATACATGGTTATGAATCGTCTCTTTACAACTTACTTTGATTTTCCTGGAATTGATCATTTCTTTACTACTTTCTTACATAGTACATTTGTTTTTCCATCTGATTGCTCTCTAAATCTTGCAACCAAAGTCACCAAGTTGCTGTCTAAATTGCTTTTTCTGTTTTCCTTCTCTTGGTTCAGACCTCATTTTGCTAGCTTTGGGTATTGAAGATAGTTTTTGAAACCCCTGTGTTTGAAAATAGCTTTAGTCTACCTTCACATTTGCCTTGTGAATTGGCAGAGTCTGGAGTTCCTGGTTTCCAGACATTTTCCCTCTGAATTTTGCAGGCATGCTTTCATCTGCCAACTCTCTGTAACTCGAAGTGCAGTCACAACCAGCAGCATCAATGTCATCTGAGAGCTGGTCAGTAAAGATCTCCAGGTCTGCTTCAGACTTGCTGAATTACAAGCTGCATTTTCATAAGGACCTTAGGCAATTTATGTGAACGTTACCATTTGAGAATACTAGTATAATTTACCATACTGCCATTTCTTTGTGAATAACAAGGTTATTTTTTTTTTACTGGGAATTTTTGTGATCTTCTCTTTACACTGATGATTAGAAATGTCAAAATAGCGTGACTGGTGTGAGTCTTGTTTCATTCATTGGGCTGGAGATGCAGTGAATCTTCTCAAAATTGAGATTCGAGTCCTTTATTTGGGACACGGTTGTGAAATATCTTTCTATTATTTCTTTAAAAATTTATTTTCCACCATTTTGTCTCCTAATTGGAATGTCTTCTAAGTGTATGTTGAATCTACTAGACTGATCTTGTAAATCTGTACCTTTTCTTTTTCTTTCTAGGAAATGTATTCTGTCATCTTCCAACCCATCATAACTATAATTTCAGTGAGTTATTTCTTATTTTCTAATAGTTACTTTCATAGCTTATTGTCTAGAACCTAGATAAAGGGCATATCTACCTTCAAGGGATGCTAAAAGTGTGGGTTTTATTCCAGAAAGTAGTGTGACCTGCTGAAAATCAACATTCTGTTAAGCAGACGGGAGAGAATGTGATGTGTTTTGCAACTAAATGCTTCTACTACAAATTTCAAATAACTAACAATACCAGATAAAATTGTAGTACAGTTATAGTATCATTTGATTGCTTTATGTATCTACAGCTTTGTCTATAAGCATTCCTATCATGAAGTAAAATGAATGATGAGTTCTAAGCATTGGAGAAAAATTATTTTAGATGAGATTATTATTTGAAAACAAATACATCAAATCAACACCATTTCTTTTTTCTTTTTTTTTAGTATTTGGGTTTGAACCATGGATTTTACCACCACTGCACTATACCCCCAGCCCTTTTTATCATTTATGTTGAGGCAAGACCTCTAAGTTGCTCAAGATGGCCTCGAACTTAAGATCCTCCTGCCTTAGGCCTCTAAGTCACCAGGATAAGAGGTGTGTGGCACCAGCCCTGCTCATTTCAACTTTTAAATTCAAAATAAAACTTCAAATTAAAGTTAATCCATATCTTCTTAAATATGCAAAATCTTTTAGTATAATCAATTTATATTTATAAGAAAATGTAGTTAGAAGTCTGATTCTCATTTAGTAGATTGCACCAGTTACTTTTATTCCCCTGAACAAATCTGACTTTCTTAATTCTGAAAGAATGATATCCTTTGACTGCTTGGATTTAGAAGGACCCACTTGTAGGGCTGATGAAGGAAGGTTCAGCTGCCAGTACATTTTATTAGCCAACCTCCCCCTTCCAAGCAGGGTTGGATGCCATCATTCCTTCACCTCAGTGCACACGAATTCATTCACGTTCCATAACTATCCTTCCACTTGGTCAACTCTTGACAAAAACAACAGAAATTTTAGAATAATTTGGCTTTACATTTAAAAAACCAGCCATGTGGCAATGGAATAATTCTACAGTCCTAAAAATTAAACTTCTAACTGGAGAGAAAGTATCAGTGGAAGATGCAAATCTAGCCATCATTTGAAGTTACTTTTATCCCTGAAAGTAAAACCCTCATTGGATTAGCTGGAGAATACTCTTAAAAATATTCATAGTTACTTCAACAATATTAACCTAATATTAATATGTCTAATTATTAACATACCTAGGTTGGAAAAGGATTATGGCTAACAGAAAGAAAACATAAAACAACTCAAAAAGGCTGGGAATGAACTCAATGGTAGTGAACTTGCCAAGCATCCTCAAAGCCATAGGTTTAATTCTCAGCACTGAAAAAAATCTCAAAAACAATTCAAAATTTCAAAAAACTAAAAGAAAATGTCAGTTCTCTATATGCTTAATTTATGTGTCATTGCTATATTTTAAACTATTTTTCTTTCAAAATATGCATAAAGTTTATCTTTACTTTGTATGCATAATATATTTCACTTATATTTACAATATTTCTGTATAGCAGATGCTTATTACACATTCTATATTGTATCAACCATCCATTTGGTTGCAGATAGAATGATAGCAATGTGAAAATTTACTAACATATAGATCGTTAGTCCTGCCCAATCTTTTTGAGACATTAAAACATTTTTTTAAACTAAGAGGAGCAGAAAATTTTAGCTAGTTCATCCATATTACTGGAAACTATTGCTACTGGCATAGCAATTAAAACTAATATTTTTGACTGCCAGAAATAATGAAGTTTTGGATTTATGATGAGGAACTGAGAGTAATGCCCTATTTTATTTTTAAAGGTGAAAGATTTATAGTCAATGAGGCTTGAACTGATGTGGCTCATTCATTCCAGAAATATGGGAATGAAGGAATGTGAGCCCAAGGCCAAAAAATGCTATTGCATCCAGGTGGAAGTGGAACAATAGAAAGGAAATTACTAATTGAACAATTTTATTTAGAATATTTTGTGTAAAATACTTAAAATCCTCAGCTCTTCAGTAACTACACAGAAAGCTTATCAATTATATATTTATATCATTGAAACCTTTAACCCTAAAGCTATTTAATCTCTAGGCATAATATTATCCTTTATTAATCTCTGGAAAGCATTCATTTCCTCAGTGAAACCAATTTACATTTAAAATAAAGTTTCAGAAAAATTGTTTCCACCTGTCTCTTTTCTTTTACCTACCTCTTATTCTGCTACCATTTTTCTACCTACATTTTAATTTGAAGGACAATTTTTTCTTTAACGTTCTCCATCCCAATAATCCTGACTCTCCCTCTGAGAAAAGAAAAACAAAACAATAATCAAGACAAAAACACAAGGTGGCTGTCACAGTTATTTATTTTCTTTGGTCTCATGTGTTTCCAAACTTTGGTTTTCAGCTTCTTTTGCATTGAGGAAATGGTTTTATGTTCTTTTTTCCTGAAAAATAATCAGGAACTATTCTCTTCTCAGATGCTGCCTGTGTTTTTTGAGCTGGTAACAATTACGAGTAGCTGCTACTGTGCTAAAGCTGAAAGTAAATGAAATTATCACAATCTACCTTGCAAACCTTCCTCTGGGAATTTCAAGCCTTCAGTTAGACTCCATAGTTCCAAAATAGTTGCAACTCCACAAATTAAGCCCGTACAATTGGTTTCTAGATGGGAAAATTCCTGGTCCTTCTTTCTCTGCCATATTCCTGGGATCCTCTTTGGATATCTTAATGTATAAAAATATACTTGCCACAAAACATCTGTAATATAGCCAAGTACTTCTAGATACTTTAAGAAAGTTGAGGTAACCATGATAACACGCATCACCAACTTTGTATTCCAACTGAAGACTGAGGGTCCAGCTGCTAATCTATGAAAGCCATTGCCACGATCATGTATCCTATTGCTCTCCAATAACTGAAAACCTCAGGAGAACTAAAGTAGGCCTGTTCCAAGGAGACGTGATGCTTCTTAATACATCTACCAGGGCTTTAAGATGCCTATGAGATTTGCCAAACATTTTTTTTTATTTTTTTTATTGAGATATTTATTATTGAACAACCATACAAGTTTTTTAAAAAAAATAATATAAAATGTGTATAGATTCTGGATATTAGAATTACCCCCAGGAGTGCTCCCACAATTACCCATCCTGATCCCTCCCTTCCCCTTCCCCCCATATCTCTAAAAAAGTATTATGTTGCATAACATTACTCCTTATCTGGATTTAACACATGATACTAAATGACCTCTCTCAATGGCGAGGGTCTAGTTCCAGCCTCCACAGATGAGTGGAGACATTCGACCCTTGGTTCTCTGGGTTAAGCTGATTTTACTCAGCATAATTTCTTCCATAGCCATGCATTTACCTTCAAAGGCTACAATATCATTGTTTCTAATTGCTGTGTAAAATTCTACGGTATAAATGTACCACAGCTTTTGGATCCATTAATCCAGTGAGGGACATCTGGGTTGTTTCCATAATCCAGCAATAGTAAATTGAGCTGCTATGAACATAGATATTGCTGTGTCACTATAATGTGCTGATTCTAAATCCCCTGGAAAAATACCCAGGAGTGGAACAGCAGGATCGTATGGTGGGCTCATCCCTAGTTTTTTGAGGATTCTCCACACTGCTTTCCAGAGGGGCTGTACCAGTCTGCAGCTCCACCAACAGTGTGTTAGTGTGCCTATCTCTCCACAGCCCCTCCAGCATCTATTATTGTGTATTTTCTTCATTTTTGCCATTCTGATTGGCATGAGGTGATATCTTAATGTAGTTTTCATTTGCATTTCTCTGATTACTAGTGATTTAGAGCACTTTCTCATGCATTCATTGGCTTGATCAATGTCCTCTGTTGAGAAGTGTCTATTTAGGTCTTTGGCTGACTTATTAATTGGGTTGTTTGTGCTTTTGTAGTTGAGATTTTTGAGTATCTTGTAGATTCCGGATATGAGGCCCCTGTCAGAGACGGCAATCTAATATGTGCCCATCCTACTTTATTTGTAGTCTCCTTCACTTGTTTGAATTTCAGTCTCACAGTGTTTCAGCCTCTTGCAGTTCCCACCTTATTTCTTTTTACAGAAACTCTTCCCCTGGTAAACTATTTGTACATTTAATCAAATTCTGCTGTCTGCTTCTCAGAATGCCCAGTCAGATACAGAATTATGCATGTGTTTGTGCACAAGCTACTCCCTGACTTGACGCCTTCACAACAGCTGGCTTCTGAGGAACCTGAGGTGAAACTGCCCTTACACGGTATCAGAGTAATGTGACTTATGTAACTGACAAATTCCCTCGAATTGTACTTCATCAAATGTATATATAAAAAATTTTAAAAACCAAGTGTATATTTTAATATATGTGTTTAAAAATCAGGGAGTTGGGAATCCTGTGATGGAATGCAGACTGTGACAAATGAATTTAAGTATTGGTAATACACAGCATAATCTCACTAGATTGGAGGGTAAAGGAGCTAATTTGTGTAACCTTGCATAATGATATTTTGATTGAAAACAATAAGAATAAAACAGATGGTGGGTGTTGGGAGCCAGGTCTCTCACTGTTGGAGAAGAAAAGAAAAAAGTTTAGATTGAATCCAATGGAACTGAATTGGAGTGGATTCAACAATATAAAAAGTTTTAAAATTATATCCAGGATGTAAAATATTTATAGATATGGGTATATATACACAGGTTCATATACATATATATGTTTCCTTTCTGTGCCCACTGTGAGGGCTCAATAATGAACACTGCAGAATTCCAAATACCATTCTCCACTGGGGCAGGCAATATACATGATGTGGCTGTCATAGCTCATAATGCCTGAAAAAAGGAAGTGCTCAAAAAAAGTAAATGATAGGGTCATGCCAAAGAGCTGAAGAAGACAAGCAGAAAAAACTCCCAGTGCCCAAAGCTAGAAGTAATTGAGTAACCAAATGAATTGCATAGTACTGTTATACAACTCAAAGTATAAAATAAACATAAATGACTCCACACTGATATAAAAAAATGGCTGCATGAATGTTTTAGTCAGGTTTTTTGTCACTGTGACCAAAAAATATGACAGGAACAATGTAGACAAGGAAAATTTTATTTTGACTTATGGTTTCAGAGGTTCAGTCCACGGTCACCCAACTCCTATCTCTGGGCCTTAGGTGAGACACAACATCATGGCGGAAGAGTGTGGTGGAGGGAAGTAGCACTAGGCCTGGCAACCAGGAAGTGAAGAGAATATTCCACTCACCAAGGATAAAATATAAACCCCAAAGGCACACCCCCAGTGACTGACTTCCTCCAGCCACACCCTATCTGCCTACAATCACCACCCAGTTAATCCTTAACAGTGGAAGAATCCACTGATTAGACTACACCTCTCATAATCTCTTTTTCCTCTGAAAATCCATGCATTATCACACATAAAATTTAGGGGACATTTCATATCTAATACATAATAATGTATAAACTAAGTGGGGTAGATGGGATTAATCTTCCTTACAGAAGAATTCCAAATAACATAAGCAGATACTAATCTTTCCAGGAGATGGAATTTATCCCTCGTATCTGACCTGAACTTGGTGAGTCACATTAAAAAACTAGAGTTTAGGAAGGTGAATCCCTTCCAGGAACTTATCTTGCCAGAAGAGAGCTGCTAAGCTAATGGGTTACAACCACCTTTGTACCTACACGCATTTAATAACTGGTTGATGCAGATCATGGGCCAGAATAGAAATACTCTGTCTTAAATAGGACAACAGTGAAGATTATGCCAGCTCCAGAGTATCCCGGAAGATTTGCTTGAATATCTCTCTTGCAAGTGCATCAGAGTCCAACTTCTCCCTCTGCTCAATCCTGCATCTTCATTCCTTTATGCACATTGTTCCAGATAGGACTCACCAGCAAACCTCCTGCAGACAAATTCCCATCTCAGAATCACCTTCTCAGTGACCTGATCTAAGACACCCTGTGTTGCAGAAATCAGGAGATAGGTATGAACTGAGAAAGAAGGCCTAAGAATATGGACAATGTTCAGTGATGAAAAGGGGTACATACTGGATGATGAATTGGGAAGTGTACAGGAGATGGAAGCAGGTGACAGAAGGAAAATAGAATACTTTTTGGAAGAGCACAATCAGGAGCTGATCCTAACTCTGAGGGACCCTTGTTTCTCACAGTACATGAGATTTCCTAATACAATTTGAGTGAGTGTCAAATACAACCCTCCTGCTTAGTTTCTGCCACTATTCCTGTATCACTGAAATGATCTGCACCTGTTATTGTTTAACAAGTCATTGGGCCTAGTTTGAATTCACCAGTTTAGCATGAATATGTACATTGTAGCCAGGCTTTGTCAAGTCTAACACTGTTTTGGGATATAAACTGACCCAGAAAATAATGGTGTTATTTACCTTCCGAGAAGAGAAAGAAAAAAATTGAAAAGTTATAAGTATATGAAAATTTTACTTATTCTATTGTATACGTTGAATTCATGGCTACAAAATGGAAATGAATATAACATAAAACATACAATAGGTTTTATTAGACCCATGTTGCCATATAGGAGCAGGCTGCCTGAGATTTCTCAGGGACCCTAGAAGGTAATGTGAGTCCTTAGGATAGAGGGATCAGGGGCAGTTGAAGTATAGTGATGGTTCCAGAGTTGTAAACACAGACAATTCCAGTTTTTCTGAATCAATCTTGTTACCTGAGAAATAATTTTCTTATAATAGGTATCCCACATTCTCAGACTTAGGCTGTGACATTCCATTGTACTCAGGCATCAGTTGAACTCTAAATTCAAACCTTACTTTTCTCATGAATGGATATTTTCAGGCACAATCAAGAAGCATCAAAAGAAAACTATCCTATTGTGGACTCTTACCAAATTATATTTTAGTTGTTGTTGAATAGCAACTAACTATTGAAGATTGTGGTTAGAGAAAGGACTAAGAATAACATCAATAACATCCTATTAAAGTAGATAGCGTAACTTGTAAGTAAAATTAGTCAAGTTTTCTAAATGTCCATGTTGAAAATAAATTCAGAAACCACAAAAATAATCTAGAAAGAAACTTGAAAGTCCTGAAGTCTTCAAGGCATCAAGACTGTGCAAAAAACAGATGGTTTTGTATGTTCCAAAGCTTCTCAGTTGAAATGCATATTTCCACATAATGTCAAGAAATACTTTGGTGTGGGGGACTTTCATAAAATGGAATAAAAGTTTTTAAACGATATATGTTTTCCTTCTTTGTTTCTATTAATTAATTTGTTCTTTAAATGAAAAAATGTTGTAGAATCATTCATAGAATTGAAAGGTTATCTGTTCCTGTTGCAGAAAGTTGTTCCAAATCTAATCCTTTGTTTTAAAACTTATATTTATCAATATATGTTTTCCTTCTTTGTTTCTATTAATTAATTTGTTCTTTAAATGAAAAAATGTTGTAGAATCATTCATAGAATTGAAAGGTTATCTGTTCCTGTTGCAGAAAGTTGTTCCAAATCTAATCCTTTGTTTTAAAACTTATATTTATCAATATATACTCTTTATCTTTAAGATTTTGGAAATTAAAAAAATAGCTATACATATATACGTACATTTGTACATATATACAGAAGTTAATTTAGATATTCCGTAGTCACAGTATTTTATGTATTTATTTTTCTCTTAAGAAATTGGAATAATACGAACAAAGATGCAGAGAAAATACTACCATGGAAAAAAGTAAAACTAGGATTTTGTACCAGAGTTTTCAGGATGTTTTAAATTTAACCAACCTGTTTTCATAATCAACAGCTAATTTTCCTTAAAATTGTTATAAATATGAATAGCTCATATAAACAATATTTCTTTTCAACCATGCCAAATGTTTTCCTAATAGTAAACGATTCACTAAGAAATAAGCCATTTCCAAACATGCATTAACAATTCCTAGAATATGTCCCATATGGTAACCACTTATTTATGACACTTCCTTTTTATTACATTTAATTGATTTTGTTCCTTCAACTTTGTTCATTTTACATTTTATCAGATGCAAAGTTCTTGTATTAGAAAAGAATGTTTACATAACTAAGAATGAATCAACTTTTCACATCTGATTTTCCTAAATTTTGAATTTGGAAGAGAAAATGGCAAATTTAGACTGTATCTTAAAATGCTCAGAATTATCTTGCTAAACTTTGTTAATTATTTAAAACTAGATTTAATTTTATAATCCACCCTATGTTTCCTCAATTCTTAACTGTTCAACTGGACATATGTCAGAGTCTGAAATAAGTGTTTTAGACAATCTCAGATCAAAATTTTCATTTTGGAAAAATAAACAGAAGACACTGGTATAAGTTTCCATGAAGTTAAAAACATGGTCTTATGATTTTTATTTTTTTTAAGAAACTTTCCTCCAAAGTTACTGAACTCAAATTTTCAGTGAAGGAATCCTGTACTGTTTCTGCTACCTGGAATACAAGTGCTTCTTCCCATTCAAATTCTACCATGAGCTAAATGCTTTCACAGAAAAATAAAGTAACTGGTTGTTGATTCTGAGAATGATCCAGAGAAAATAAATTATGATGTAAAATGTAAGCTTAATATTTCCAAATAGAGACAGATTGATCTGGAACTCAGGAATTCAAGAGTCCCTCTCTTCTCAGTTTCCCAAGAAGTTGGGACTAGAGGTGTGACCCACCACAGCTGAATTTAAAATTAAAATTTTAAAATTTACTATTTTAGACCCATTTTTTTTCCATTTAGCAATTCTATCATAAACATTATTATTTCTGTAGTACTGGAGTTTAAAGCCAGGAGCATTCTGCTACTAAGTTACATCCTCAACTTCCCCTCCCCACTTTTTAAATAACTTTGTGACAGGGTCTCACTGAATTGTCAGGCTGGCCTGGAACTTGCCATTCTCCTGTCTTAGCTTCCTGGTAGCTGGGATGATAGGTGTGCATCATGGTGCCCTCTCATGAACATTATTTTGAATATTTCCAAACAGAAATACATGTATTTTTCTCTGTGTCTAACAGATCAATAACTAGTCATTGCAAGAACTTCTGCGTGCTAATAGAGAAAAAGAGGTAAGCTATAAGAATACATCTGTAATATCTGAATTTCAGACTTCCATCAATATGACGTGGGAGGTCCTTAAGTCAGTGCACACTGGAAGCTGCTTAACTTCAGACAGACTTGATTTGAATCCTAAGGGATGCAGCTTACTACCTCTGAACAAGGAGAGGCTTTCAGCCTTTTCCTGAGATTTCAGTTTCTAAGACTTCTTTTCATTTTAAATAAAAATGAAAAAATAGATATAAATGACTACTTATGTGGCTATTAAGAAGAGCAAACAAAGCAAATCAGGTCTAGAAGAAAGTGGGTGCTCAGTGTGAATCTCTACACAACCCGCTTAGGGTTCCCCCAAAACCTTTCATGGACCGAAGAGTCAAATACACATAACTCAAAATACACTACATATTCTACCAAATGATATTTTAAAGGTATTAAGAGAATTAAAGGAAGATTGTACGTTTATTGAGTACCTGCCAAATAGATGCTATATCTACAAGTATATTTACCTGATACCTTATTTAGTCCTGGGAAGTACTCTTTGAGATAGGTACTATTTTAAACCCATTTTTTTTTGAAGCATAAGAAACCTAAGAAATGTGTTTGACTTACCTCTCATGACAGATGACAGGAAACATGACTTTGAGGGTAAGGAGTCTAGATATTTTTTCTTGGAGTACTATTCATTTTGGTAGGAAATAGAATTTAGATTCCGTAATTAAAACATTTTGATTTTGTAAGTTCTCTTATCCTTAGGATATATCCCATTAAAAGTGTATAATTAAATTTTTGTATTTTAAAATCGTTTGGAATTTTACCTTTTCATGCATATAACTGACTAAATACACATTAAGGCTCATTGATTTCAAATTTTTAATTTTATTCTTTTACTTATTTAATTTTATAATTATGTAAAATATTTCATGGTCTCATCAACAAACAAAGCTATATTTTAAGGAAACTGGCTCTGATCTTTTTCAACCTGTTCTATTTTACCTCTTATAAGTAACATCATTTGAAAATTTCATTTAAAACTATTTTCTACTTTTATTTTTCATACTGATTTTGTAGACCTTTTTAAAGCTAAACAGTAACAAACTACGCACCCTTTTTCCTGGCTTACATTTCTCCCCACTTAGGATGGACAAAATTAACATTTATACAACTAGTCCCCTATTGACAGACACCTAGGTTATTTCCAGTTTTTGATATTACAAATAATCTTGCTTCAAATAGCCTGTGCAAACAAAATGCATATTTTGAATACATATTTTTGATGTATACTTTATACTACTACAAAGAGAATTTCTAAATCAAGAGGTAAAAGGATATGTGATCTTTCGAGATATTTCCAAATTTCTTACTAGAGTAACTGTGGCATTTACAAGCTCGCTAACAATGTACAAAAGTGTTATTTCCCCACAACTTCTTCAACTAAGTTGGTTGTGAAACTTTATTTCTAATTTTTGCTTAGAGTGGGAAATAATATCTCAATGCAGTTTTCCTCTTTCAATAAGTGAGTTTGTGTATCTTTCCAAATGATTAAGAGATATTTCTATTTTAATGAAGTGATTATTTTTTTCCTGTTTCCAACATTCTATATTTCTGTTGTTTTTTCTTCTTCTTTAATTTTAGAAGTGTAAACATTTTTATGAGCTTTCCGTAAAGTAATATTTTTATTTGGTTGATCTTTTTATTGCATGCTTAGTTTGTACCAGTAACTGTATATGACACTGGAAAGTTCAGTGTTATTTATCAATCATTACTAAAAATACATATGTGGATTAAAAAAAATCAGCTTACATAATTTAACTTGAAATTTAAAACAAGGCAGTGTACTTTGTTGAGACAGACTGAGCTCTGCTCTGTAACAAACAAGCACCCATATCTTATTGACTTAGCAACATGAAGGCTCGCTTCTCACTCACATCACAATACATGCAGGTACTCTGTGGTTCTCCCCAGCCAGAAACAGTCTTCTTGTGTGCGAAGAGCAAGGAAATGAAGTGGGACTTCATAACATACAGTGTTGTCTTGGAGTAAGTGGTCCTAATAGATTGGAACAGCCTGTGTGCAAGTATGTGTGTGTCAACGTGTGATCATTACACTACTTCCTCTGACTATTACCATCCGAGGAAGAAAAGGAAACATTGAAAACACCAACATCTTTACCAAAACAAAAACTGAAGAAAGTAAAGAAAAAATTTAAGTTTACAATAATCATTCCACAATTTACTACATTTGCTTTATTTTGAAGGGATGAATATCATACTATTTCTCTATTATTGATCAGTGGCATAAAGCTCCATGCTTCTAATGGCCGTATGTTTTTTTCCAGTTAGTATAGAATGCTAGACATCATGCACTTCAGTTGTCCTTGATTAAATCATCTATGCCTGTTTAAAAACATTACTAAAGTCTATCTTCACTTTTAAATCATAATTTCTACTTTATGGAAATATTTGTTTCATTTATGTGTTATTTATTGCTGCACCCTTCTTAATGTATGTGACTATGTACCCAAATAGAATGTTATACACTTGCAGTGTTTAGATTACGTTTATCAGAACAGATGTCAATATACTGTCAGGAGGTTACCTTTATGGGTTAGCAGGATGATTATTATTACTATTTTCATAAATTCTTGATTCTTAAACTCACAATCCGCAAGTCTGAACATTATATTTTTTACGTTATTATTGTTTTGGTTTGGTTATGAGGCGTCCCCCAAAACTCCCAAGTTAATTCAGGAGGTGAAATAATTAGATTATGAGAGCTCCTCCTCTCATTCTCTGCTTTCTTGCCACCATAAACTGAGTGCCTTTCCTCTGTTACACCCTTTTACAGTGATGTTCTGCCTCAAATTGGGCCCATAGCATTAGAACTGTTCAACCATGGGCTGAATCTCTGAAAATGTGAGCCAAAATAAACTTTTCCACCTCTAAGTTGTTCTTATTGGGTATTTTGTTCTCAGCAATAAAAAGTTAAGACAATTAGCAAAGCCATTGAAAGTTCTCCTTAAATTTACATTGAATGCTTCATTTTTTCCAGAATCAAGTTGAAATCTTATTTATAATGCAGTAAATCAGAGAACAGCAACATATTTTCCATATTTATTTTCCTAGTCTTTTCTAAACAAAAAACAAAATTCCCCATATATCTTCCTAGATTTTGAATTGGGTGCATTTCTTTTGTCCTATCAGAATGCCCTGTGCTTACTCTAATCACAACTATTTGTCATCTTAAGTTACAACTGTTTTCCCATTGAAATTTCACCCACTATAATCAAGGGTATGGGTGATATCTTTCTTACCAATCTCCAGCACACCACACTGTGACTCACACAGAAAAGTTGACCAATAAATGTTTGTGGATACGAATAAGTTAATTGATAATATACCTCCTAAGCAAAGCTTCTTAATGTTATGATGAATTCAGGTTATACTGGTGATTTGAAGTTAGATGGATTATGATGCTATGTATTTCCAAATGGCTTCAACTCAAACTATGAGAAATAATTAACCAAGCTCTTTACACAGAGTAGAATGCACTCATTTTTTTGTACCTCAAATATGTAGGTTTTTCTAAAACTCATTTTTGATGTATTTAGCTTCTCTCTCTGTCCTCCCTACTCCTGCCTTACCTATTCTCTCCTAGTCCCTCTTATCTCTTCTCTCCTTTTCTTTCTTCCTTTTATCTTTTGCGGGTATAAAACAAGTACAGTGTTAATTAATCCTAATTCTAATACCCTAATAATCAAAGATTTATCAATTATGGACACATTTCCAATTGGACAGTCAGATTTTTTTTTGAGAACTCCAATATGTGGAGTGAAAATCCTTTGCGTCTGGTGTAACATTGAAACCAAGTAGATCCATAGACTGAGAGCACCAGTTGATGCAGCCATTACTGACCTCTGTGCAAGAAAGCAGATAAAGAGAGCTTTGAAAAAGAAGAGAACAGAAGTGTAGAAAGCAACAGAAAAAAGCCAAGTGTTCCCAGATGAATGGAAGAACTCGCTTTTATTTGTGTGTGACTGATTGCAATTTTACAAATAAATCTCCATGCTTACGAATATGACTTTCTTCTTAATCAAATGTCTGTCCTGGGCTCCTCTCTGTACTGATGTTAGAAAATATTATATGGTCAAGACCTACTTAACTGTGAACACTTGTTCTATTCAGGTTTGAAATTTTATAAATTTAGAATTTAAAGCTTTCTTCTTCCCTCTTCTGAAGTTCTGGTGGCTCACAGCATTGGTAGCGAGGCACATCTGGTCCTTGAACATCTCTTTAAAGCAGCTCTGACTGAGATACAATGCTCTCTATTTGGTCATTATCAGCACGTGCTATGAGTGCTAGGGTCTTTGAGTTTACCATGATACTTGCTATCCAAGTTCATGTACAATTTTTTTTTTCCTACTTGAACTTCAAGGCCTTTTTCATTCTCTGGTTGCCTTCTTCCATGCCGGCTCACATGCTGAGGGGCATTTCTCTAGTCCCAACAACCTAAGTGTTCTGACCATGCTGCCCATAGCTATGCATCATTCTGGATACAGGGCATCTTGCAAGGCTGGTGGCCTCCTGGGATGCAACAGAAACAAAGCAGAGGGATTCTTGCTTAGGATCCCCTCAAATTTACCTTTTCTACTATCAATCCCTTCCCAGGAGCAAGACTCTAGGTTCTTTAGAACTTTAGGAGGTTTAGTCCACCATAATGTTCAAAATGTCTGTCCTATTTTCCAAATTTTGGGGTAGGAGGAATATCGTTGTTCATCTCATAAAAGGGATTTTTTTTCTTGGTGGGGAAAGCTAATCACCTTTTCTTCCCAATGAAACCATTTATGTAAGTCACTTAAGCAGAGAATAGCAAGATTATTTCCCCCTATTCCCTTCCTCTTTCTATAAAGGAAAACACAAATGGACCCTGTGAGCTGAAGGGAAAGGATTTAGTCCAGAGTCGCATGTCTTGTCCACATTATTCATCAAATCAATCAAATCCAATCTAGGAATGCAGGTGACAGGGTTGTGTTTACTCAGCTGCTACACATATACTTGAACTTCTAAACTGGGTTCATCTGTTTAAAAATAACATATAAAATTAGAGCGTGTAATTGTTGGATGTGACTAAAAAGAAAAAAGGAAAATTCATGTGTGTGCCTGTCAGATGTATCAGACAGGCACAGGCACGTGGTGGGATCTTTCCCACATCTCATTTGAGACTCACAGCCATTGTAAAGTAGATAGTAGGAGCTTTACTTTGGGAGAGAGGAAAGAAGACGGAGTTACTTGAGCTGTAATAAGCTGAACTGTACTTGCCTTGACACAGGTTGAATTGTCCTCCTCCCAAAAGATATATCGAAGTCCTAAATGCTCGTTACTGTGAATAAGGTCTTATTTGGAGATAGAATCTCTACAGATGTATTTGAATTTAGATGAGGTCACACTGAATTAGAAAAGGTCCCAAATCCAATGGCTGCTGTCCCCTTAAGGAATAAAGATTTAGAGACACTCAGATACATGTAAAGGGAAACAGCCACGTGAAGTCAGAAGCAGAGATTGGAGTAAGGCAACTATAATCAAAGAATGCTAAAGGCTGCCAGGAACCACCAATGCGAGGAAGAGGCAAAGAGAGAAACTTCCCCAGAGGCTTCAGGGGGAGCCTGGGCTTGCTGACACCAAACCTCTGTCCTCTAAAACTGTGAGAGAATAGGTTTCTGTCGGTTTAAGCCATGAAGTATGTGTAGCTCTTGGAAACTAATGAAACCCCCTACAGAGTACTAAACATTTTTCTTAATATCTGTTACATGCTAACCAATTTGATTCTCCCACCAACTATCACCTTTGGGAACATTTTATTGATATCTCCAAAATGTATGTGTTGAAACCTAATCCTACATGTAATGGTATTTGGAGGTAGGGCCTTGGGGGAGGTGATGTTAGGTCATGAAGGCAAATTCCTCATGAATGGGATTTGAGTCCTTATATGGAGAATCAAGTATGCTCTGTTGACTCTTCTGTCACATGGAGACAAACGTGAGAAGAAAGCTGTCTAAGAATCAGGAACCAGGAAATGAGCCCTCACCACACACAGTCTGCTAGCACTTTGACCTTGAACTCCCCAGCCTCCAGAACTGTGAGAAATAGATGTCTGCTGTATATAAATTACATGGTCGAAAGTATTTTGTTGTCACAGCCCACATGGACTAAGACAACCTTCAACTAAAGATAAGACACTGAGGTTTAGGCAGATCAAGCTCACCAATGTCATAGTGTTTTAAATTGATGGCAGCCTGGACTTTTAAATTCAGATGTGAGGATTCTCCTACAGTATAAATGCCTTTCTAGGTTCACACAGCCAGAAAGTGACTTTCAAATCAAGTTATCAGGTTATAGCTCTTATTGATAAATTGAATTAAAAGCTGAAATGCCGTATTCATTAATACAATGCTGAAGTTAACAAATTAAGGATGTAAGAATGTCATTCCAAATTTCTAGGCAGGAGCATGAAGAACTAGACAGAGATTTATTAAAGGAAGATTGCAATGCAAGTATACTAGGTAGGTAATTATTAAAATTATCTTATTTGCTTTGCTTTACTGCAGTCTTCTTGCTTATTATATAAGAAGAAGTTAAAAGAGATTTTTGGAAAATTTTTAAATTTTTCATTATAAAATGTTTCAAAATACATCAGTATAGAAGAATATGAGATATTCAAATACATAACATGTGGCATAATTATCAACTCATGGACAATCTTCTTTCATTTACATCTATATCCCTATACTCAACGCAGATTATTCTAAAGCAGATCTCCTATACACCATTTCATGCACATACATATATACAACTATTTATATGGATATATATACACACACATATACATACATGCATATATACACACATATGTGTGATATTACATAATATTATATATACATATTTATAGGGGTTGTGTTTATATGTATACATACCTATAAATATGTATGTTTGCATATAATATTATATAATCCAGGCACTTCTTCACGTACAACCACTGTGAAAACAGCAGGAGAAAAAAGGAGTTAGTGACAGGTAAATTAGTATCACTCGATCTGTACCCTTACCCTGGCTAAACCACAGGCTTTCTTAAAATACACAACTGAGGCTACCTTGCTTGGTTTTCATTTATCAATAAAGGAGGATAAATCTCTCACTCAAGTTACTAGGAAGAAGCATTTTAAAAAAATTTGGAACTTCCAAAACCTGGGGTTTGGGCACATCCTTCTACTAGAAGCTTCTGGAACCCTGTGCTTTAGACATCCCTTCCTGGAGCGTGAGAGAGGGAGTACCCTTCCTGGAGCATGAGAGAGGGAGTACAGCATTCATCTCCAGTAATGTTTCTCCAACTTCCCTGATATTAGTAACACATGGATTCTAACTAAAATTTGGGTTCATTCTCTGCATATTTCCTGGTTTAAAAAATAAAAATAAAGAAATACAATTATTTATTATTTAAGTAAAATAAAAATATAGGGCCATGCTGATTTATTGTTTATCTGAAATGTAAATTTGCTAATATCTAGTATTTTATCTGGCATTCCTGCCAGGGTGACACTCATGAATCATGCTTTTAATATATACTTCAGGTTATTACAATGTCTTGAGTAAAGACTCAGCAGTTCTTTTTTAGCAGTATTTCAAGTGACCCTTAAAAATGTTCAAATTAGCTGAGAAAATGTCACCAACATCATTACTGGTTATTATTTATGACTACTTGTCTGATTTACAATCAAAATTATCTAGACTATTCAGCACGTCAGATAAACTTAATTCCATCCTTTGTTGATGAGGACACTAAACTCTTGATTTACGATTGGTCTTCAGATTTTGTACTTCATCATCGTTGCCTCAGTCTTTAAAATTAGAAAAAAAATTCACACAATATTCTAGAAGCTATAAAGTGGTTCTTTGGAGGTGGGGTTTAATCGTTCTTCTTGATCTTGAGTCTATGACATCACTTGAATCAGGCTGATTAATGACAGCACGTGGTGCACCTTGACTCACAGCTTTGTCCTCAGAGGATCCTCATCTCTGGAATGTGCTTATTCTCTTGGTCCAATGAAACCTGAGCTTCCTGGCTCAACGGATACCGTCAAGGGCCAATTGTTTACAAAAACATTTGCCTGAGGACTTGAAAGTAGGGGTCCAGATGATAGATGCTATTTTAAATGCATTTGCCATGTATGAGTCCCTGGAGAATCCACAGTGGAAACATTCCAACAAGTAATACATGTAATTAGGCATGTTGGTTTATGAAAAATAAGCCTCATATACTATGAAGATTTGACATGTCAATGATTCCCAGATTTCTAAAGTCAAGGTGTGAGAAACTAATTGCCAAAAATACAGAGATGGATTTAATAAACAAAACTCAGTCCAGCTTCAATAACCCAGAAGCCCAAGAAAATTTCAGGACTTAATTTCTCAGAACTTCCATGACCTTTGGGAGTCTTCCATTAAAGAAAAACCAAGCAAATTTCCTTTAAGTAATTCCAGCCTTCAATGATAAATAAAAGGAATCCTTCACAAACATCAGAGATCTTTTAAAGTTTTTATTTTTAAAGGCCCGAATGTTCTGTAACATTTTAAAATTATTTTCATAGATTTGGAGAAGATTTTGGCTTCCAATCGCTAATATTCTGGGAACAATGAAAGATATACTGCGGGGCTCAGCCTTGAGAGCCTTCTGTTAAGAGGAAATATGATGTAATCTCAAGGTGGTCTCTTTGCTTTGGTGAGACTAATACTTGAAATCCGCCCAAATTCCATAAGGTCATACAGAATGCCTGAATGCTGAAATTCTCACTATATTTTAACTTTTATGAGTTTGTTAAAATTTTGGATGATAATGGCTCCCTACCCTTACTCCTCACTCCAAATGGTTAACTCCTAGAGGAGAGAACATTATTACTTTCCTAGAAAAATGATTCAGGGTTGTTTTCAAGATACATAGGATACTAGGAATTTGAATTCTCCTGGAGTTAGAATCCAAGAGTTAGGAGTGGAAGCATCCCCCTAGGGAAGTGCACTAGAAATTTGATTTAGTAGTAAAATGATGCATTTCTGAAAGGAACAATCGTGATATTTGGGCAAAGTTCCTAATGTCATTGAATTTCTTCCATTTATGTTTGGACTATACAATCTCTAAAATTCTCTCCAGTTCTAAATTATTCCTCCTAAACAGTGTAAGAGTTGTAATGAAACCTTCAAGATTCTACTTGTAAAGATCAATTAAAAATGTTTTTAATAATAAGATCTTTGCAAAAATTTTTTATTGTAACAGTGAACAAATACAAAACCATAAAGGATTAAACAGGATTATCTTGATTCTGAAACATTATGTATGTTAGAAAGTAGCCAGAGAAAGTATTCTTCCCCAGTTCTCAGAAAATGCACTGCCACTTCATGAAAAGCAGGAAGGAGAAATGGACTCAATCTTTCCCTAACTGCTAATATAATTAATCTCCATTGATTGCAGTATAATTTCAATTAACCTCCTCTATTAAAAAGAAGTTTCTAGCCAAGTGTGGTGGTGCATGCCTATAATCCCAGGGATTAGGGAGCCTGAGACAGGAGGATTGCAAGTTTGATGCCAGCTTCAGCAACTTAGCAAGTGCCTAAGCATCTCAGTGAGACCCTGTCTCAAAATAAAAAAATAAAATAAAATAAAAAGACTAGAGATACGGCTCAGCGGTAAAGCACCTCTGAGTTCAATCCCCAGTGTAAAAAAAAAAAAAAATCAAGTTTCTATTAGGATTATCATTCTATCAGTGCATGAAATTTCTGGAGATCAGAACTTAGTAGACCAAGGAACACTCATCACCATAATCTGATGTTAAACTAGGAAAACTAGGAGGCTCTTAGAGGCATAGTTTCTTTATTTCCAATATTGGACTGATCCAAGATGACCTGTCTTTAGTGATTTTTTGTGCAACTCTTAGTTACCAAACATAGGACACATTTTTTAGCTGTAATTTATCAATTGTTTTTGTCAGCTTCTTCACTCTTATGACTAAAAGACCTGAAAAGGGAAATTTTAGGAGGAAAATTTATCTGGAAGTTCAGTTTCAGAGGTCTCAGTCCGTGGAAGGCTGGCTCCATTGCTTGGCACTCAAGAAGAGGCTGAACATCGGGATGGAAGAGTATAGTGGAGGGAAGCAACTTACATGATGATCAGGGAGCAGAGAGAGAGAAACCCCACACCAGATGCAAAATATAAACCCCAAAGGCATGCCCCCCATGACCCACCTTCTCCAGCCAAGCCCTACCTGCCTTCAGTTATCAGTTAATTCCCATCAGGGGTTTAACTCACTGATTTGGTTAAGGCTCTTATAACCCAATCATGTTTACCTCAGCTTTCCTGCACTGTCACACATGAGCTTTTGGGGGACACCTCACATTCAAACCATAACACTAAGATAGAATATTTATATTGTGGGAGCCCTAAAATACAGGTCATTTCACCAAAGATCAAATAATAAATATATTTTACGTATTTACCTGAGTGGCAGAGAGTCTACTGGAAGGAGTAGATGGACAAATCTCTGTGACAATAGTATATAATTTGGAGAGAGAAAAAGACATTTGGGTCAATTCAGTTCTGCAAGATGTGAAAACAACACCAACATTTATAAGCCAGGAAGTCCAGCTCTCATTTGGAAGGGTGATAATGTTTTCAAACGTAGATTTTATTGTTTTTCAGGTTTGGTAAGGCCAATAGGCTAGAAAAGATAGTTTCCTAAAGAGAGTTATGCATAGTTCTCCAGACGCAGGGTCAGGCCATACCACAAAGTGCTACTCAAGGAAACACCAGAGTAGGTCAAGAAGCAAGGGCAGAGGCAGGGGTGTGTGGCAGGGGAACATAGGCAAGAATCTTTATTGTGGTTTCCATGAGAAGAGGCAAGTGAGCAAAGGTGTATAGATGTAGGATTGGCTAGTTTTATCATTTCAGGAGTCTCAGGGGAATACAGGTGTCTCTAAAGATCTGGAAACTGGCCCAGGACTGATTAGGGTAGGGATCAGTAGCTCTGAATGTAAGAACCCAATAAAAGAACTGGTGTGGCATGGGATTTGTATTGGCTAGTATTTCAGTCAGCTTTTTGCTGATGTGACTAAAAGACCTGACAAATACAATTTTAGGAGGAAAAGTTTATTTGGGGGCTCATGGTTTCAGAGATCTTACTCTGTAGGTGGTTGACTCCATTCCTTGGGCCTCAAGGTGAGGCAGAACATTGTGGTGGAAGAGTGTGGTGGACAGATGAGGCTCACATGATGATTGGGGAACAGAGAGAGACTCCATACCAGATACAAAATATATACCCCAAAGGCATGTCCCCAAAGACCCACCTTCTCCAGTCACACCTTGTCTGTCTCCTGTGGCCAGTTAAAAACTTATCAGAGGGGCTGGAGCGGTGGCTCAGCGGTTTCGTTGCTTGCCTGGCAAGCACGAGGACCCGGGTTCAAACCCCAGCACCACGTACACAACTAAGTGTTGGATCAACTAAGGCCATGTGAAAAACTAAATAAAGTTGTTTCTCTCTTTCTCTGTCTCTCTCACTGTCCCTCTCTCTTTAAAACAAAAACAAAAACAAAAACAAAAAAAACTTATCAGAGCATTAACTCACCAATTATGTTAAGGCTTTTATAACCCAAACATTTTACCTCTGAGCATTTATGCTTTGTCTCACAAGAGCTTTTGTGGACACCTTTCATCCAAACCAGAACAGCTAGTTTGCATGTGAAAGAAGCTCTCTAGCCTTTACCATCCCTAGGAATTGACAGTCTCTCTAGTGTCAGCATGACTCTGGAAGTCAAAGTATCAGAAATACATAAAATAAAAAGGCAGGATTAGTACAGAGAAGGATACAATTGATGAAAAATTAAAACTTCTACTTACCACAAACTTACTAGTATTCTTGGTTCTTCTACTTAAGAGGATTCAAGCATGATTTAAATAAGTCATACTGGGAGAAATCTTTCAGAATTTCTCACTTAGTTTTTTAACTATCAAAGAGTTCCAGAGGCTGTCATTGACCTTTCAGTGATTTTCTGTGTTCACGTGTGCTCTATGCTTTGTGCATATATATATATATCTGATTCATGTGGTAGGGACTGGTATTACAGCAAATATATAGGAAGTAATTGAAACTGCAGTCAGGGTGTATACAAGCTAAGGAGCTTCCTCAGTCATGGAACTCTTGCTTTAACTACAGTGATGTTCCACTGTGCCTTGAAGACTGCTTTCAATAAGGCCTGAGGGAATGTTTACTAAATTATCTTGAAGTAACATCAATGAGTGTTAAAGAAAATAATATGAATCTAGTTAGGAACATATTGACAGTTTGAGATGTCTGTAAGATGGTCAGAGGGAGACATTATTAATTAGCTAGCTACGGAGGCCTAGGGTTTACAAGATAAGTGTCTTAAAAATAAATACCAGGAGATATCACAGAATAAGGTTGAGAATATACTTGTAGAGTTTATCTCACTTGCCAAGCACACTCAATGCACCATGATGGGAATTGTGCTCCCTGCAGTGGTGTAGTACACAATCTTCTGTCTGCACATGGTACTCCTGAGCACTGAACAGCAAGAGTAAGTGTTCCATGAGTGGAAACTGAGTAGAAGAGTAACCAGAAAGAAGAATAGGGAGAAATATTTTTATTGGAAAATTTCATGATGATAAACTCCATATTTCAAAAAAACATATTTTGATATGAAATAAGCTTAACTACTCCTGTAAAATTAATGTGATCTCCTAAGAAGAAAATAATATTATTATGGTTTAAAGAGAAGATTTCCTATAAAGAGTAATAAAAGAATGAAAGTTTATAAACAAAACAGGAGGAAGTCAATCAGGATAGTTGTAAAATTATGAGTTAGAGATTAAATAAATATAAAAACCCTTAAAAAGAGCTTGTTACAATAACTATATGAATTACAGAGATAAGTATGACAGACTAGTCATGAGAAAGAGAGACAATAATATTTTCCCATGGAAAGGGCAGCAAGTAATATCTCTTCTGAATATCAACCAATTCAAATAACATACATAGACAGTTTTAACATGTCATTTCAACTCTCCATCTCCACTATCACTACACATTTAATTTCCTTCCATTTGTGCATAATAAAGTACCTGTAGAGTCTTTATTTGGTAAACAAAGGCTTTTGTGGTTTTACTTTTTTGTCTAAAAATGATTTTTTCCTCAAGATTCAATCACTAATTTCCAACTTTCTATTGTGTCTTACATGCATTGATGTTTGCCATTTTCTGAATTTTTATTCAAATTCTCAATTATTTCTACTTGAATTTCATGTTATCTTAGTTTTTGTGATCCTGAATTATTCTTTCAAAGCACCCTATGTAAGCATCACCCTATACCAAAAAACCATTCATCGTTGCACTTTTTAATGGCCCTTTAACTGCAAATTTATTTTTCTCTTCCAGTAGACTGTGCACTCTGATGTCAAGAGCTTCCAGCCCCTGGTACAAAGAAGACCCTCAGTAGATCTTGAGTGAATTAATTTAAAGAAGAAAATAAAGGAACAAATCTCAGTGAAGCACCAGAAACCAGATGGTGCATGAAATCGCTGATATGAGGTTTCATAGTAACAAGGGTAAAATCAGTATAAGGAACCATGATGTTGAAAGTAACATATTTTCCTAACTGCATCATTGCTGTATCAAGGCAATAAACAATTCGTAAGAAAATCCTTCTTAGCAAATACTCTGGTTGTCCAGAATGGGGAGGAGCTGCCCACCCGAGCATTTTAAACGGGAATGGTGACTGTCTTTTTCCACAAGGAGAATGCCAACAATGAGAAGACCTATGAGTTATGTCATTTATTTTATGTGACTTTTGTTCTCAAATTTTTATTTTCGTTACAAGTGTCTGATAACTATATAAATCAAAGGAGGGTAAAAACCTAAACTACTCCAGTAATGGACTTAAAACCATATATTTAATTTTTAATCCTACTTTGTTGAAAAAAATCTTAACTTTCTTAGCATACTTGTTGTAGTGTTTATTGTTTTTTCCGCCAATTTTAGTGCATGTCAGCTCACTCGGCACTATCTCAAGGCTTCCTCTGAGTGTGAGCAGAGTTTTCCTTGTTTGACATTAATTCAATAAACTGTATTTACCACAAACTGTTATTTGCCATTGGTTTTACTATCAAGTTGTTTTGTTTTTAAGATCAGTGAACTTAAAATTTGACCAAGCTGCCTCAAGTCTTAGAGACTCGCTCTGGCCTAAATTTTAGTTGTTATTTTTATTTGATTTATTGAAGCAAAATTAATATACAATGAAATACAACAATTTCAAGTATACAATTAAATGAATTTTTAAAAAGGTCTATCTTCATATGTTCATATATCCTTGTGGGACTACGTGGTCAGTCTCCTTAATCCAGGCCTAGCTATTCCAGATTTTTTTTTAATAACTATGGCTTTATTTTTCTAGTAATATCTTATGAATGTCTGTGTTTAGCTTATTTCACTTAACATGATTTTGGGATTCACATGAGCATATTGTATGTGTCAGTACTTTACTCCTTTTATTAGTCAGCAGAGTTCCTTTATACATATCTCAATCTGTTTTCCCACTCATAAGCTGATGGTAATTTGTGCCCACTTCTTGTTATTAGCATTCATATGAAAATGTATGAGTGGACGTATTTTTTTTAAATTCTCTAGGTTGAGTACTTAAAAGTAGGATTGCTGAATCCTATGATAAGCATATGTATATCTTTATGAAGAACCTTCGAAATGTTTTCCAAAGTGACTATAGCATTTTTCATTCCCACCAGTAACATACGAAAATTCTACCAGCAAAAAGAGAAACAATTTGTAACATACAGGGATTTGGGTAAGAGTTTTAGTCAACTTCATTGCTGCTGTGACCAAACCATATGAGAAGAAAAAAATTTAGAGGAGTAAAAGTTCATCTGGGGCTCATGGTTTCAAAGGTCTCAGTCCATGTATGGCCAATTCCATTCCTCAGGGACAGCGTGAGACAGACTATCACAGCACAGGGTGTGGAAGAGCACATCCTAGGGATGTTGTTTCAGGAAGCAGAGAAAGCCAAGCTCAACAAGAATATAATATATACCCCAAAGGCATGCCCGTAGTACCCATCTTCTTCAGCCACAGCCTAGCTAGCTATAACTACCACCCAGTTAATCCCTACCAGGAGATCAATGCACTGATTAAATTAAGATACTCATAAATCCAATTCTTTCACCTCTAAACTTTTTCATTGTTTTACACATGAACTTTTGGGGGACACCTCACATCTATACCATCACATTCCATCCCTGTCCCCTACCCCCAAAAGTTCATGCTTATCTCACAAAGCAAAATACATTTAGTCTATTTTCAAGAGTTCCCATAGTCTCAACGGTTCCAAGATTGCCCAAAAGTCCAAGTCCAAAGTCCCTTCTAAGACTCAAGGCAAAACCTTAGCTTGAACTCCTATAAAAATCAAAAGTAAGTTACATATATCCAATATATAAAGGCACACAGTAACCATGGCCATACAGAGAAACAGCAGCATAGAAAAAAGGGATGGGACCAACCAAGACCAAAAACCCTCAGGACAAATAAGTCCTGTACCTCCAAGTCCAGCATCTGGAGTTCACGGCGTCATGATGTTCTCTTCAAAAGTTCTGTGTAGCTTTGCTTCTGTGGCCTTGCTGGTTGCAGCCCTACGTGGCCTTTCTCTTGGTTTGTCTTTGCTCAGTTCCTGTAGGTTTCTTTGGCAGACGTCCCTAATCTCAGGAGTCTCCACTGTAGCTTCAGCTTCCTGCTCACATCCTCACAAACCAGGGAATGCCTGCAGGGACTTGGAACCTGGGGCATTTTGCCTGGCTTCCCAGGTCTTTCTCTGAATTCTTGATGGAAATCTCCATGAGCCCTTAACTCCAGGATCGTGCTATCCTGCAGAACTAGCACCACATGGTTGACACTAAGGTCTGCCACCAGTTGAGCAGTAACAAAGGCTCCAGAGACCATGGCTGCAAAAGCCTCTGAGTGCCTGGGTGGCCCAGCATGGTGAAACAATTTCCTAAGCTTCCACTCCCCCAGGCCCATGCAAATGAGGTAACCCCCTACCTCCTGTCTCCTTTCAAAAGAAGCTTTACTTCTTTACTTTTACACCCTGGAGCTTGGGGTGAGTATGGTCTTGCCACACCTCAAGCCATCTTTGCTATTGTCTCTCGTCAAAGTCTTTAGCATCTCTTTAGTGGCTGATGTTTTTTTAACAACCACATATTTCCCAGTTTTACTCAGTTTTCTAGCCAAACTGAAAGTTTTCAAATCTTTCTATTCTGTTTTCTGTTTCTGATTAACACAATAATCTTGGCTAAAAGCTGTCAGCAATATTCATGTCACCACCTGTAGACTATGCTGCCTAGAAATGTCTTCTGCCACATTAAAATGTCCATTATCTTTAAATTCAGGTTCACAGAAAATGTAGGATGTGGGCAAAATGCATACACATTCTTAGTCAGAACATAACACAAGTGGCCTCTAGTCCAGTTTCCAATAGATTCCTCTTTCCCCTCTGAAACCTCATGAGCCTTGTCTTTATCTTCTGCAGTCCTACTGGCATTCTGTTCTTCAGAACCCCTAGCAGAATTAAGGTCCACTTACAGTGTTCTAAAATTTTTCCAGCTTTTATCACAAAACTTTCTAAAATTCCTCCCACAAATTCCAAAAAGCTCCAAAGCTTCTGAACTGCATGGTCAGGTTAGTCACAGCAATGACCCCACTCCTGCTACAAACTTCTGTTAGCTTTTTCACTGCTATGACCAAAAGACCAGACAAGAATAATTTTAGAGGAGGAAAATTTATCTGGGGCTCATCATTTCAAAGGTCTCAGTCCATATTTGGTCAACTCCATTCCTCAAGGCCCAGGGTGAGACAGAACATCTACCTGTTTGGTAGAATCAAACAGGGACATGGTTCTAGGAAGCAAAGAGAGCTATGCTAAACAAGGACAAAGCATATTCCTCAAAGGCATACCCCCAGGTACCCATCTCCTCCAGCCACAAGCTGCTTGTCTACAGTTACCATCCAGTTAATCCTTATCAGGAGATTAATGCACTGACTAGGTTAAGACATTCATTACCCAATCGTTTCGCTTTTAAACTTTCTTGCATTGCTTTGCACGTGAGCTTGTGGGGGATACAATACATCTAAACCATAACAGTAAGATTCTCACAAAAGAAAAGGCAGTCGTTTTTTTTAATTGTCATTTTTGTTCTCTTTCTACTGATTTTTTCCCTCCTGATTAGGTCACACATTTCTTGTCTCACATCTTTTGAATCTTTTTACATTCAAAGGAGGAAAACATAACTGAAACATGATGTGAATTACGACCAAATGGTGGACAAATGGAAATTGTGTAAATTTTAGTTCATTGCTAGATTTTGTTGCATTCCCTTAAAGAGCATTAGGGTTTGCTTGAGATTTTTGTGACTTGGTTCTAAGACATGTTAGGGTGGATTCAGAGCAATCTTCAAGCTAAGACTAACTTAATTAACTCCATTACAAGACAACACACTCATGAAGATTCAACCCAATGTGTCAAATACTAGGAGATGTTTTTCTACTTTCACTTATGGGAATGAAATTATTTCTGGATCTGTTTTGATTGCAGCATTGAAATTTTTAATTTTTTAAAGAGTTGAGTTATTGTACAATCATAAATGCATGTAAAGTAACAATATGATCTGCATTTGGTCCTAAAACAGAGTTACTGCCACATGCCCAGTCTCTTGATTCTTCCTCATTTTGACCCTACAATTGATATAAATGTTTATATTGTGAATTTTCAAAAGTTAAATTATTGCACAAGTGTTCTTTGACTTCTGAGGGGGGGAGTAAAGAGTATGCTACACTGTTGTTTCCCTATATCCTTTGCTATCTTCCTTTTTTCTTCCCTACCCATATACTTCTACATATCTATGGTTTCCCTAGATTATGTATTACTAAAACTTCATCAGGTCTAACATGAGTTTGACAACTTTTTACCCAAACCTGGTCTTGCTCTAGCCTCCAAAGATGAGGGAAAATATTTGACCCTTTTGTCTCTGGGTTTGGCTAATTTAGCTCAGCATGATTTCTTCCATTGCCATTCATTTACCCTCAAAGGCTACACACTATTGCTCCCTATAGCTGAGTAGAAGTCCATTGTATATATATACCAGAGCTTTTGGAACCATTTATCCAGTGAAGGGCTTCTGGATTGATTCCATACTTTAGCTATTGTAAATTCAGCTGCTATGAATATAGATTTTGCTGAGTCACTGTAATGTCCTGAGTCTAAATCCTATAGGAAAATAGCCAGACGAGTGATAGCTAATCCATATGGTTTATCCAACCCTAATTTTTGAGGAGTCTTCATACTGCTTTCTAGAGCAGCTGTACCAGTTTCCAGTTCCAACAAAAGTGTGCTAGTATTCCTATCTCCCCACAACCCCTCTAGCATCTATGATTGTTTATATTCTTCAACTTTGTCAGTCTGACTGGAGTGAGGTGAAATCTTAAGGTAGTTTTGTTTTGCATTTCTCTGATTACCAGTGCTTTAGAACACTTTATTCATTAGCTTGCTCGATTCCTTCTGTTAAGAAGTTTTGTTTAGCTTTCTGATCCATTCATCAATTGGATTGTTTGTGTTTTTGATATGAAGTTTTTTGAGTTCTTTGTAAATTTTGTATATTGTTTCCCATTGGACAAATCACAGGCCATGATTATCTCCCAGTCTATCTCCCAGATTTTCTATTGACAGTTTGGTATTCCTTGGCTGAGCAAAAGCGTTTTAGTCTAATGGCATTCTGTTTATTGATTCTTGACTTTAATTCTTTCTTTTTGGGAGTTTTGTTGAGAAAGTCTTTGCCTACTACCATAGGCTGGAGCATTGGTCCAAATTTTTCTTTCAGCAGTTGTAAGGCAGCTGGTTTAATTCTTAGTTTTTTTGATCATTTTGAATTGATTTTTGTGCAAGGTGAAAGATAAGGAGCTAATTCCAACTTTCAGGAAATACCTGTACAGTTTGTCCAGCAGCATTTGTTGAATAGACTGTCTCTCCTTCATGTTATATTTTGACCCCTTTTGTCAAAGAAAAGATGTTTAAAAGATTTATAGGTTTGATCAGATCTTTCTTCTCTTCCATGGGTCTTCATTCCTATTTTGATACCAGTAACACAGTGTATTTGTTACTATAGCTCTGAAGTATAGTTTTAGATCTGGTATTGCAAAAGTCTCTATTTCATCTTTTTTGCTTAATAATGAATTGGTCATTCTGTTTTTCTTGTTGTTCCAAATGAATTTGAGAATTGCTTTTTCCATATCTGTAAAGAATGACATTGGAATCTTAATTGAATCTGTAGAGTGTTTTTGGCAGAATGGCCATTTAAATTATGTTAATTCTACCTAACCAAGAGCATGGAATGTCTTTCCATCTTCTCAGGTCTTCTTCAATTTCTTTCTTCAGTGCTTGAAAATTTTTGTTATAGAGGTCTTCTATTTATATTGTTAGATAAATTCTTAAGTATTTTGTCTTTTTGAAGATATCTTAAATGCTAATGATTTCCTGATTTATTTTGCTCTGTTATTGTTAGAATATAGGAAAGCTATTGATTTATGGGTGTTGATCTTGTAACCTGCCAATTTGCTAAAGATGTTTATAAAGTAAGTTTTCTGGTGGAATTTTTTGGATCTTCCAGATATAGGATCATGCTTTAAGCAAAAAGGGAAGGTTTGACTTCCTCTCCTCCTATTCTTATCCCTTTGATTTCTTTTCTTGCCTTATTGCTCTGACTAGGGTCTCCAGGACTATATTAAACAATAGTGAGAATGGGCAGCCTTGTCTTGTTACAGAGTTTAGTAGAAACACTTTCAGCTTTTCTCCATTCAGTATTATACTAGCTGAGGGTTTGGCATATAAGGCCATCACATACTTAAGATAAATTCCTTTAATCCATATATTTTCTAGAGTTTTGAGCATAAATGAATGCTAGATATTATCAAAGGACTTATCTGCATCAATTGAGATGATCATGTGGTTTTTGTCCTTACTTCTGTTTAAATGATGAGTCACATTTATTGATTTGCATATGTTGAAACAGCTTTGCATACTTGGAGTGAAGCCCACTTGATTGTGATGAATTATAGTAGTGATTTTTTTTAATGAGGTTTGCTAGAACATTATTAAGGGTTTTGCCATAGATGTTCATCAGTTATATTGGTCTGTAGTTTTCTTTTTTTGATGTGTGTTTGTTGGGCTTTGGTATCAGAGTTATGGCTGCCTCACAAAAAGTGTTTGAGAGAGTTCCCTCCTTTTCAATTTCGTGGAATAGCTTAATAAGGGGAGGGGTTAGTTTCTCCTGTAGGTGTGGTAAAACTCAGTGAAGAATCCATCAGGACCTGTGCTTTTCTTCTTTGGAAGGCTTTTAATTGCTATATGGATTACAGTGCCTGTTTTGGGGGCGGCTTAGGATTTCAATATCAGCCTGCATCAATTTGGGGATGTTATGCATCTAGACATTTGTCCATGTCTTCCAGATTATCTATTTTAGAGGACTATAGTTTTCAAAAAAATGTCCAATAATCTATTGGATTTCTGTGGGGTCAGTGGTGATTGTTCACATTTCATTGGTGATTTTATTGACTTTTTCAATTCCTTCCTTCTTTTAGTGAGACTGGCAAAGTGTCAGTCAATTTTATTTATTTTTTTAAGAACCAGCTCTTTCTTTTGTCAATTCTTTTTATTTATGTATTTATTTTTTGTTCTCTTTTTCATTGATTTCAGCTCTGATCTTGATTATTTCCTGTTCTGCTGGCTTTGGGATTAGAATGTTTTTCCTTTTGTATGGACATGAGATGGAGCATAATCTTATTTATTCAGTTCTCTCCTGATTTTTATTGTAGCCACTCAGTGCTATAAATTTTCCCCTTAAGAATGCTTTCATGTGCACCAAGAGCTTTTGATATTGTGTGTCATCATTCTCATTCTCTTCCAAGAATTTCTTTATTTCTCATATGTTGTTGGATCCATTCTTCATCTAATAGGATATTATTCAATCTCCATGTATTTTCTGTTATGAGTTTTACTATTAATTGTTAGGATCATGGCATTATATTCTGATAGAATACATCTACTTTTTTATATTTGCTGAAATTTTCTTTGTGAACTAAAATATGATCTGATTTGGAGAAGGATTCATGTACTGCTGAGAAGAAGGTATATTCAACCAATTTGGAGTGGAATATTCTACAGATGTATGTTAAATCCATTTGATTTGTAGAGTTGTTTAGACTGGAGATCTCTTTATTGTTTTCTTGCTCTGACAATCTGTCTATTGGTGATAAAGGAGTGTTAAAGTCTCCCAGTATTATTGTGTTGAGATCCACAAGTGGTTTTAAGTCATGGAGTAATTTATCTACTACATATTTGGGAGCATTGGTGTTTGGAGAGTAAATATTTACTATGGTTATATTTTCCTGTTGTATTGTTCCCTTTACTAGGATGTAGTGGCCTTTATATCTCTTCTGATTAATTTGTGTTGAAATCTACTTTGTCAGATATAAGTATTGCAACTCCAGCTTGTCTCTTGGACCATTTGCCTGGTAGATTTTTTCCCAATCCTTTTGCCCTTAATCTATGGATATCATTGCCTGTGTGGTGGGTTTCCTGTAAGCAGCACATTGTGAAATTTTGGTTTTTGATCCAATCTGCTAATCTGTTTCTTTCAATAAGTGCATTGAGATCATTCACACTCAGCATTAAAATAGTTTTGTGGTTGTGATACATAGTCATTGTATTTTATTAGTAAGTTCTGTGCTGTCATTGTTGTCTATTGATAGCATGTACCTTTACTGAATTTCCTGTGTTTTGGATTTTGAGGATGGTTTGCTTGTTCTTCTATCTCAAATTTTCTTTGAGGATTCTTTGTAATGCTGGTTTTCTATTCATGAATGCTGCAAGTTTGATCTTATCATGAAATTTTCTTATTTCCACATTGACTTTGAAGGTGAGTTTTTCTAGATATCATATTCTGGGCTACAGTTTATGGTCATTCAGACATTGAAAGATCTCCTTCTACAATCTTCTTGCTTATAGTGTCTGAGCTGAATAGTTGGAGGTAATTCTTATTGGTTTGCTTGTGAATGTGATTTGGTGTTTCTCCCTTGTAGCTTTTAATATTCCTTCCATGATTTCCCTGTTATGCATTTTGAATATGATGTTTTCTAATGAGCTTCTCATTTGATTAGTCCTATTAGGTGTGCTATGTGCTTCCATGGTTGAGCATATCTGAATCTATTCCAATACGGGGAATTTTTTTCTAAAATTATTTCATTGAGAGTGTTCTTCATGCCATTTGCTTGCATTTGAATCTGCATTCTTGTATCTCAAATAATCTTAGATTATTTCTTCTGATTTTGTCCCATACATTTTGAAAATTCTTCTTATTTTCCTTGAGCTTTTGTTTTTTTTTTTCATTTTTGTCATCCATGCACTCAACTTTGTTCAGCCTATCCTTGTTGTCCTAAGTTCTTTCTTTAAGAGCTGAGGTCCTGTTTTCTATAGAAGTTAGCCTATTAAATTCTTCCACCATTCATATGACATGATTGGCTGTATATTTTAGCTCCATTCTTCCTTTTGCAGTATGACTCTCCACATATGTGTTAGAGAATTGTTGGTTACAGTACTCTAACAAATAAATTGGTTTAGAAGAACACTGCCAGTATTGTCTCTCAAAAGGGTATTAATGTAATTTTCCACTCAAGAAGAGTTTGCTCAATGCTTCACCAAGTTTTCATCACCATATATAATGGAAGGGAACAGTTGAGTCGGAAGTTTGATTAGTGGAAAATGTGAGTTGGTGACTCTAAGACTTGCATCAATCCTACTACAAATAAAATAATTGAGGTGAAAAACTGTAAGCTCTATCTACATATGTCCCATTGTGCCTTACTATGCACTTTAAATTTGATTTTTTTCCACACAGTATAATAAAAGTAAATTCCAAGTTCTATTAAAAGCATAAACATGAAAAACAATTTCAAAATTTTTTTAAAAAGTACCTTTATAATTTGAGGATACTGAAGATTTAAGAAAATAAATACTTTCCCCCATAAACACAATAGACATAAATACAGACAAAATGTTGCCTAAAAGAAAATTTTCAATTAATTCCACAGTAAATTACAGGTTTTTTCAAATTGCTTTTTTGTTATTGTTGTTTTTTTAATTTTGTTTTATTTTTGCTTTTTTTGGTACTATGGATTAAACTGAACACTTAAGCACAGAGGCACATCCCCAGACCTTTATATTTTTCATTTTGAGACAATGTCTTCCTGAGCTGCACAAGGCCTTACTAAATTGCTGAGGGTAGCTTTGAACTTCCAATCCTGCTGCTTCAGCCTCCTGAGCCACTGGGCTTACAGGTGTGCACCACCCCAACCAACTGTATTACAATCTTTAAAAAAAAAAAAAACCAACTTATGAACAACAAAAGATACAACGGAAAAAGTAGAAACAGACAAGATGATCCGTAAACCTAAAATAAGATGTGCAACCTCAATATTAAAGAAGAAAACAAAAACAAAACAAAATTCCCCTACTGTCTAAGCTCAATTAGCTATCATTTTGAAAATATTAAATTCATAAAAATCAAGAAACTTGGCACTGAGTCTCCCTTCTGTTTTCATTAGACCCCTATATTTTTTCTTTTTAATATGTTGCTCTAACTTCTGCATATAAATCATTCAACCTTTTTTTAACTTCTATAACTTTATTTTATTTTTTTATTGGTTCTTTTTTTTAGGTATACATGATATAAGATTATATAATGGCATAATTATAAAAGCATGAGTTAAACTCATTCTAATTTAGTCTCTAGTTTTTCTCTTTCCTCTCTCTTCCATCCACCCCATTTTTTCACATATATAGCAATAGAATATACATTTACATATTTATAAAAGGTTGGAGCATTTCAATTCAATTACCAGTATCTCCTCTTCCCCTCCCTTCCTCCCAACTCCGGTACTTCTTAGATATACTTGTCAATAGGACCAACATTGACATTTTTGTAAAAGCATGCTGTATAACTTATTCTAATTCAGTCCACAGTATTTCCCCTCCCTTCACCCTGTAACCCAATTCTCTTCCCTCTACTTTATTGGTCTTTCTGTTATTTACTAATTTTTTTAATTTAGTGACTCACTGATATACATGTTGATGAGATTCACTGTGATATGTTCATATGTGAACATGAGAAAGTTAAGTCCATGAACTTTCACTTTTTCAATTCATCTTCTTTCATTTCCTTCTCCTTTGTCTACTCCTCTTCTCTTTTCCTTATTTGGGTTAACTTCCACATATCAGAAAGAATATTTGACCCTCATCATTTTGGCACTGGCTTATTTCACTTAGCACAATATCTCCAGTTCCATCCAGTTGCCAGAATGACATAATGTTATTCTTCCTTATACCTGAGTAATGCTCCATTATGAGTATATGCCACAATTTCTTTATCCATTCATCAGTTGAAAGGCAGCTTGGTTGGTTCCATAGCCTTCCTATTATGAATTGAGCTGCTGTGATCACTTATGTAGCCAAATCACTGTAGTATGTTGCTTTTAGTTCCTTTGGATAAATACCAAGGAGTGGGACAGCTGGGTCAAATGGTGGATCCAATTCCTATTTTTTTGTGGAAACTCCATATTGCTTTCCAGAGTGGTTGTACTGGTTTGCAGTCCAACCAACAATGTATAAGTGTATCCTTTCCCCCATATCCTCTCTAACATTTATAATTGTTCATATTCTGGATTATTAACCTAACAGGAGTGAGGTGAAATCTTAGTGTAGTTTTAATTTACATTTTTCTACCGCTATCAAGAGAGAACCTACAGAATGGGAGAAAATTTTTGCCTGCTACACCTCAGACAGAGGGTTAATATCCAGAATTTACAGGGAACTAAAGAAACTAAAGTCCAAACTCGCAAATAATCCAATTGATAAATGGGCTAAAGATCTCAAAAGGAACTTCTCTCCAGTGGAAGTCCAGAAAGCCCACAAATATATGAGAAAATGCTCTACATCATTAGTTATAAGGGAAATGCAAATCAAAACTTCAATGAGATACCACCTCACTCCTTTTAGAGTGGCAAAAATGAAAAATACAAACAATGACAGATGCTGGAGGGGCTGTGGGAAAAGAGGAACACTACTACACTGCTGGTGGGACTGCAAACTGGTTCAGCCACTATGGAAAGCTGTATGGAGAATCCTCAAAAAATTAAGGATGGAACCACCTTATGACCCAGCTATCCCACTCCTGGGAATTTTCCCAAAAGA